>JANHZT010010199.1:209541-220281 GCA_032468215.1 Stegonotus admiraltiensis
AAAAGTATGAAGGCTATTGCTTAACGCATTGTAAGCCACCCTGAGTCTCCAGAGAAGGGCGGCATATAATTTTTTTTAAAAAAAAGTCAAGCAAAAAAAAAACAACCCTCCGGAACCGCAAGTGACAGTAAATCTAGGCATACTGCCAGAGAGGCAGTTTCTGTAATAAAGATTAGGCTTAATCCTTACAGGATTAACCTTGTAAAGTGGAAAAAAACAAAAGAAGATTTCTTTTAACAACTGGTTTTCCCAACTGTTTAACTGCTTGACAACCGGTTCTACCGAAGTAGAATACCACCACTGGGTCTACCCATTTATTTTTGCAGGCATATAAAAATAAAAAGTAAGAATAATGCGGGGGTTGGGGGGGTGGGGGCAGAACCAGTTTGGTGATGTCATATCGTCACCGCTACCAGCTCGGCCGAACTGGGCCGAACCGGGAGGAACCCACCCACTGGAAGGGACTCGGCAGAAGTGGGGGAGCAATAGTGCCAATCCACAGAAGGCAGTCTTGTAGGTATCCAGGCTTTGTAACTTGAAGAGCTTTAAGAGTAGCAACCAGGCTCTTTGATTATACCCAGAAGCTAACTAGCTGTCAACGAAGCTCCCACATTAGCAATGCTATATGGGTAAATTGGGTATATTGGGGGCAAGTCATTGGCCCTGATGGGGAGGGCTCGCAACTTGGGTGTCCTCCTGGATACACAGCTGTCTTTAGAAGAGCATGTGATGGCCGTGGCCAGGGGGGCCTTCTATCAGGTTCACCAGATTCGCCAGTTGTGTCCCTTTCTGGACCGGGACTCCTTGTGCACTGTTACTCATTCTCTCGTCACCTCCCGCCTGGACTACTGTAATGCTCTCTACATGGGGCTCCCCTTGAAGAGCACCTGGAGGCTCCAACTGGTCCAGAATGCGGCTGCGCGGGTGATTATGGGAGCAACATGGCGCTCCCATGTAACACCTCTCCTGCGTGAGCTGCACTGGCTTCCGGTGGTCTTCCGGGTGTGATTCAAGGTGTTGGTCACCATCTTTAGAGCGCTCCATGGCTTAGGACCTGGGTACCTACAAGACCGCCTTCTGCTACCAATAGCCTACCACCGGCCAGTAAGCTCCCACAGAGAGGGGCTCCTCTGGGTGCCGTCGGTCAAACAATGTCGACTGGTGACCCCCATAGGGAGAGCCTTCTCTGTGGGGGCACCTGTCCTCTGGAACGAACTGCCCCCCCGGGATACGGAGGATCCCCGACTTGCGCACCTTTTGCCGTGCTCTCAAAATGTTTTTATTCCAACCAGCCAGGCTGGCCTAATTTTTTAATTTTTTAATTTTTTAAATTTAAATTTTTTAACTTTTTAACTTTAAAATTTAAACATGGGTGTTTTAATGAAATAGATGGGCCAAATTATTTAATATGGTTTTAAATTGTTTTTAAATTTCATATTTGTGTGCTTTTATTTGGCTGTACACTGCCCTGAGTCCTTCGGGAGAAGGGCGGTATATAAATCCGAACAAGCAATCATCAATCAATCAATCAATCAATCAATCAATCTCATTTGGGTCTACTACTATGTGAGTAACTGTTTTTTTTTAATCAAATGAAGCTTTCAAAAGATTTTCAGTGAGAACAATTAATGAATGGAAGGGCCTGCCTTCAGAAGTTGTGGGTGCTCCAATACTGGAGTTTTTAAGAAGACATTGGACAGCCATTTGTCCAGAATGATCTCCTGCTTCGACAGGAGGTTTGACTAGAAGTTCTCCAGTGTCTCTGCCAACTTTGTTTATATTCTGTGTTCTTCAAGAACATACTGTACAGGACAGGGGTGGGTTCTACTTACCTTTCCTACCAGTTTGCAATGGGGCCACACAGGCACTCTCGCTTTGCTCACACGCAGGCACACTCTTCTGTGCATGCACAGAAGCGTTTTGATGCTGTCAGGGTCAGTGGTCGGAGCCTCCCGTTGGTTTTACTACCAGTTCTATAGAACCAGTGCGAACTGGGGGCAACCCCCCACTGGTACAGGATGGCAATAATCCAGTTGTGAGGTGACAAGTTATAAGTGTATATAAAGTTCTTGGTTCAGAAATCATTGAAGTTTATACAGTGTCATTGTATAAAGGGTCTCCTGGACACGACTTTCACCTGATGTTTCAGGAAGACCCATATGTTCAGGAGAATTTCTAACATGCGAGCCAACTCTATCCAGGGACTCATCTCAGATTAAATGTAGAATATTTTCAGATTTATTGGGCTCTGGATTCCACATTTGGTCTTGCTAGGATTCAGCTTACATTTTTTCCACTTCCAGGAACCAGATCAGGAATCATCCCCATACAGGTAACAGCTCATTCTGTACTAATTAATATCACCCCCACCACTTATTTATTGGTTTGTTTCTTAAATTTCTATGCCACCCATCTCCCCTACAAGATGACTCTGGGTGGCTTCCATTTCATTTAGATTTTAAAGAGAAGGGGGAAAGGGCACAGACCCATAAAAACCTGGACTCCAGGAAGAGGATAAAGGGCTAGAAATTTTATTTATATGTGTACATATGGTTTTAGTTTTCATTGTTTTTAGTTAATAATGTGCAGGTTCCTCCCACAGAATTCTAGTCAAAAACGTATGCCTTCTGACATTAATTTATGCTATCAATAAACATAATATAATATTTAAGTGTGTAACTCAGATCAGTCTGAACTGAAGCACATTGTCCCTCCAATAAAAAGATTCTGTTTTTCAATCAATAATATTTGTTTAATATCTTCCATTTATTTAACATAATGTGTTAGTTTAATGGGCTCATATGTTTCTTAAACAACTTCCAACAGATAAAGTACATGAACATTTAGCCATGAAAACGATATAGACATATTCCTTGTGAACCAATGGGACATCATCCAGAATTTCTAATGCTCTGGACAAATCAGAAAAGAAAGACCATTGTATTGTTTCATCTTATAAGATTTCTGAACTAATAAACAATCCCAAAACATATGAAACAAGATCCCCCAAACCCCAGAAACTCTTGAACATTAGTCACAAAATCCAGCCCCATTCCCATGGTCCACTGATTAACTTTGAAACTGGGATGCACTCCCATAAATTTGGACCTGTTTAAAGTTGGGCAGGAAACCATTCATGTTGGCTCCAGTAATTTTCCAAAACTACCAAGTTCCTCCCTCTTCTGGCATTTATGCCCAGAGTTTCTTCCTCACATCAGACTATTGGCATCAGCTGTGCACAACTCAACTGCAGCTATTCAGAAATATTTCATATGTGCATAAGTGCTTGAATATATTACAGAGTAACATACTTGAATCCATGTGATTATTACAAAAACTGATGAATTAGATAATTTTATATGCTTTGATGGAATGTTCTAGCTTATATAGAGTTGGAGATATTTGTAGATTGGATTGCATTCTTTTAATACCTCCCTTTGCAGAAAAAATACTGAATCAAATAATAACATTTGCTAATTCAGAAATATCTCAGCATTATTAGGAGCTGCACATGTAAATTCCCTCATGTATGAAGCCGAGGAAGAATATATCTTATGATGTGACTTGCCAGCAAGCTACTCATGCCAAGAGCACAGCTGAAGAATGTCTTCCTTGAAAAGTTTTGGAAGAAAACTTGCAAACAACAAGCAGGGAAAAACTCTTTCCTGATTGTTCACTTGCTTGTTTTAGATTTAGCATTCAATCTGCAGGAATTAAAACAAAAAGGATAAATGATGATTTCATGAAAGAAAAGACCCACACCCATGTCAAACTGGGTGTGGAAATCATATTCATTATAGATAGAATCAAGAAGTGTTGAAGTGTTAGTACCACTTTATAATGCCTTGTTAAGACCACACTTGGAATACTGCATCTGGTTTTGGTTGCCACAATATTAAAAAGATGTTGAGATTCAAGAAAGAGTGCAGAGAAGAGCAACAAAGATGATTAAGGGGCTGAAGGATAAAACATATGAAGAACGATAGCAGGAATCAGGTAGGTCTAGTTTAATGAAACGAAGGGACAGGGATGACTGTTCCAATATCTCAGGGGCTGCCACAAAGAAAAGGGATGTCAACCTATTTTCCAAAGCACCTAAAGGAAGGTCAAAAAGCAATGGATGGAAACTAATCAAGGAGAGAAGCAACCTAGAACTAAAGAGAAATTTCCTGATGGTTAGAACAATTAATCAGTGGAACGACTTGCCTCCAGAAGACATGGATGCTTTAACACTGGAGGTTTTTAAGAAAAAATTGGGCAGCTATTTATTTGAAATGTTGTAAGGTTTGCTGCTTGAGCAGGGAGTTGGACTAGAAGACCTCCAAGGTCTCTTCCAACTCTGTTATTCTGTTATATTGGGAAAACACATTTCATTTTTTTAAAAAAAAACATACATATTTTGAGTTGTACAACTAAATTTTCATAACTTTCAAACAAGAACCATGAATAATCCACATACATATACAGTATAACAGCAATACAGCAAGTGAGAGATGACAGAAAGAAATGGATTTTTATGGGATCCCATGGCAGCTGTTTTTAGATGTTGCAGGCACATGCTCATCCACAGGTAGGATAAAAAAAAGTTAAAATGGTGGCTACAATAGCACAATAGACATCTCACCCCTCTTTCACAGACATTGACACAAATAAAAAAGGGATGGGGTTTGATTACTGCCATCCTGATTTTTGAACCCTGCCACAGATGATCTTGTGCAGAAAGATTATATATATACTGTTCTGAAAAAAACTTTGAAGGAGGTGTTAGAATTGCCCAACCCTAAAATTACTTACAACTATAATACTTTTAACTATTTCACAGAACCCATGTCCATCTTTCACTCTTTCACTCTCCTTGTGAAAATAATAGTGGACAAGCTGTTTAGATAACATTGTATGTTGATGTGAATGTAGCAATTCCAATCCTTGTTTGAATTTCCAAATTAATGTGCAGCTGAGAAACAACCAAACTGGATGCTTTCCCATTTTTCCTCTTCAGTTGGTACACTGGAGTTTGCCTGGTTGGCCCAGTGTAGCAAAATTGGCAATTAAACATAAACTCAAGAATAGAAGACAGGAAGCAGCAATCTTCTTTAAACCCAATACCCAGATGAAAATTTCACTGCACAGTCGAGTTTTAGAAAATCTTTTTGTTTTCAGAAAACCTGTTGGGATTTTTTTTTTTGCAAACTCACAGTTATTTATTGTTGTATATCATACTCTATTTACCATAAAATCAAGAAATGCAGGTGGTAAAAGTACATTACACAATGACAACAGCATTAAAATTAGAAAATTAGAAAATGTAGTATAATGTTATAAGTGACTGTAAGGTAGGATTTTCATGATATCAGGATGCTGGCATTTCCTCCCTAGCAATGCCTTTGAGGAGGACGAAGACTGTAAATTGCAGACAGTGTCTTATGAAATGAGATGATTCAGTTATAAATAGATTATTTTGGGAAGTGCCTTTTAATGAAGATAACTAAGTAGTAAAATAAACCACAACCAGCCTCAAATATCCAATAGCTTAAGTAGAAGGACAGTTTCAAAAAGATATCTAGAATTTGTGGATGCAGTGTTTCTCAACCTCAGCTCACTGGGGAATTCTGGGAGTTGAAGTCCACACATGTTAAAATTGCTGAGATTGAAAAACACTGGATTAAGATGTTGGACTAGGAGGGAAGAGAACTGGGTTCTAATCCATCCTTACTCATGGAATCTGTCTGGGTATCTTAAGGCTAATGATTCTCTCTCAGCCCAATCAATTTCATGGGGTTGTTGGGGGTGGGTGGGAATGGAAGGAAGGATTCCATGTATAACACCTTGCGATCCTGAACAAAAGTGGTACATATATTTAACAAACAAGAACAATAATGTATCCACTGTCAGGACTTTGTTGGGTAATGTCTCTGAATAGAGATGAATAGGGCTGTGCACAGTTAACCTAAGTAGTTTGTCACTCTGCTAACAAAAGCTCCAGACTGAGGGGAGGAAAAGTGAAAAATAAACCACAACACAGAGAATATTGGAAAAAAGAAAGGAAACAACATAAGGATATGGGCTCTCAGGTTTGATTGTTATCATCTTGGCATGGAAGCATGGCAGATTGCACGGAAGAAAATGGCACCAACAAGCTATTTTCAATAGTATTATGCTGGTGCTCTGTGAGTATGCTGTAATGTTGCAGATGCTTCCACAGGTCAAAAAGTCAAGATGGCAACCGTGCCACCATGACTGATGTTTTGCCTCCTTTTTTATAACATTGCGTATTTAAAAAGTGGTAGGTCATCAATCATTCAGTCGCAGCTACCATATTGATTTTTTTGGCTCACAGACAGACCCTCCAATGGAGATGCCTCTGAGTAGCCGCTTGATTGCATAGTATCTGAACTGTATAACCTTGATCAACATGATCAGTATTCTACATAAAAGCCAGGGACTGGTAGAATCATTTTTTTAAAAAGCTCCTCAATAGCTTAAGTTTTATTGCTGTTAAACTGAGGGAAAACATTATCCAGCAGGAAAAAATAGACCAGCAAAAGGAAGAAAAAGTCTTACAGAATAAAAATCGAGATGGCTTATGAAAAGGTAGGCCTTGTTCATTAACATGTTGGAGTTATTTGAGAGGCCAATACGGGGAGAAGTTCATCTGGTTGATACGATTCAGCCAAGCTTTCCAGTGGCTTTGGCAAAGTCTGTCAAAAATTACTTCTGACCAACAGCAGTCATTGGACAAAGTAACTGATTTTTTTTCCAAAAAAGAAACAAAACAGAAATAAATAGATCTAAAAAGAATAAACAGTAGAATTCCGTGTGTGTGTGTGTGTGTGTGTGTGTGTGTGTCTGGATTGGAGCTGGGGCTGGGTCTCTTTATTTTCTCATGCAATAACTTGAATTTGATTTTTGCAGTGAAGTAATCCAGTTGGCTTAAAAAATAATAGACAACCAAGAGTTCAAAACAAGATCAGTCCAATTTAGACAACTGGACGCACAACATAACGCACAAAAACTGATGCACTCTGGGATGAAAATCCTGACTTCCTATACCCGTGATGGCGAACCTATGGCACGCATGCCACAGGTGGCATGCAGAGCCATATCTGTGGCCATGCAAGCGTTGCCCTAGCTCAGCTCCAGCGCGCATGCGCGCACCAGCCAGCTGATTTTTGGGCCTTCTGGAAGTCAGGAAATGGGCTGTTTCTGGCCTCCAGAAGGCCTCCGGGGGAGGGGGAGACTGTTATCATTCTCCACAGGCTCCTAGAAAACCTCTGGAGCCTGGGGAGGGTGAAAATGGGCCTTCTGGTCTCACTGGAAGTCAGGAAATGGGCCATTTCTGGCCTCCAGAGGGCCTCCAGGAGGAGTGGGGAAGGCCATTTTTGCCCTCCCCAAGCTCCTAGAAAGGCTCTGGAGCCTGGGGAGAGCGAAAAATGGGCCTACTGGGCCCACCGTGCCATTGTGTGCCAAAAGCAGGGGGAGCATGGGGGGTCACATGCACATGCACGATGGGGTGGGGCGCATTGAATTATGGGTGTGGGAACATGCATGCATGACCCTCCCACACTCTCCCCGCTTTTGGCATGCGATGTCAAAAAGTTAGCCATCACTGTCCTATACAGCACTTGGGCTCTGAATGATAGGGTTGACTCTGGAAATGTATTCAAACTGTTGTACATTATAAAATGATGGCCCAGTTCTGAAATGGATTTGGAGGAGGCAAATTCCATATGGGGTTCATTAGAAAAGCACCAATTTGTATACATTTCTTGTAATGCTGGGTACCAAAGTGTGTATACATCAAAAAGTAATCTTAGACAAGTGAAATGTTCACAGGCTAGAGGTATTCGCCTCTCTGGAAAAAATAACAATATTTGTGATTTCTTTTAAAAAAAGAAAACATAATTCAGATATGGTGAATATGCATAAAACTGCTGGGAATAATCAGAGAAGGATAGTTTCCCTTTCTCTCACTTGTCTTGCAAGACAAAAATGGAAGCATTCCTGCCTGAGCAGGAGGTTGGACTAGAAGATCTCCAAGGTCCTTTCCAACGCTGTTACTCTATAATTTTGTTAGTCTGTTAACACTCAGCTAATTACTATGGAATTCATTTCCTTAATAATCCTGTACATTAGAATTACCAAAAATTCATGGAGGAAGTCCTTCCTCCTGCCCACCATCATAGCTCCAAATGCAGAACTAAGTGGGAATGTGCTCCACCCTACTGGAAGGTTTTTCACTGATAGGCTATATAGAAATGGAACTTTTTTTCTCTCTCTTCCCTGAGAGCTTTCTGAAATTTACTCAGAAGTTAGGTAAAGTTTTGTTCCTAAGGAAATAAATGTAAGGTCTTGTTCCTAAAGAAATGAAATTTTCAGGTTTATCATCGCAGAAATGAACGCTGTAAATGTCACCCAGTCTGACTGTAGAATGTTTATTGCAGCTTTGTACTGGGGCTATTTAATTCAAGTTTCTTAGCAGTCTTCTTGAAGCTATACCTTGGAAGAGGTTATTCAGAACCAACTGTGTGTCATTTGCGTTCCTTTCTGTTGCCTGTTTCACAGAAAAGATAGGAGTCTTACTGCTAAGAAGAAGAACTCTTACTCTCTGTCTGTCTATCCATATATTGTCTATCTATCTTCCCTTCATACAATCTCCTTTCAGGGTAAGCAACATTTTGCAGAGAGCAGAAAAGGAATAAAAAGCAGTGTCAAAGAAATTAACGGCATAAGTTTGAAAAAAAAAAGGAAAGGAAACAGTTAATCTACTTTACCCAGTGATCCAATCACTGTTTTGTATTCTCCCATCTAGATAGAAGTTACAGATTAATTTTCCCCCTGCATTGCAGTCATTTAGAATATTGCAAAACTTATCCCAAAAACTCATTTCCGGTTCTTCTATTTTCAGTACAAACTTGGAACATAACACATTACTGTCACTAATCTATGGATTATTGCTTTCATTAAATCTACAACTCAAATATTAATTCATATTTTTTTGGCATACATTTTAGCCTTATCATCCATTTTTACACAATTCCCTTTGTTTTCTGCATGGTTCATCAAGTCCACTGTACAATATTGGCCATCTTATATTTCTCTTAGGTTCATAGACACTGTTTTTCTATCATTCCACCAAGTTGTTAACTCACACCATTTTCTACTAATTCTACTTGTGCTTCAAATTGCAATCTTCCATTAGTTATCATTTTCACAAGGGCTCATAGATATTGACTTCTGCTTTCCCTCTTGGTTTCATACAACACATTTTAAGATGATAGAGAAAACATAGAGCAGTCTATCAACCTTAGTCTTACCTGTGCCAAATGCAGCATCCCCTAGAGACAGTAGGGGCAGTACTGATAACTACTGTACTTTGGACAGGATGACCAATGCATAACCAAAGACCAACTTCACCTCAAGCAGGCCTACATTATTCTTCACATGCCAAGATCTCTCATCTAGAAGTTACTTTGAAAGCTAACAAATGCATCATTCATGTCTATACACATATATAAATACATAAACAGCCATCCTTCCTTCCAAATAAGAGGTTCATGCAATGTTTGGATACCCATTCAGCATTTAATAATGAAAATATGTGTAATTATTTTTAATGAAAACTAAAATATAAATGTAGTTATTTGAAAAAAATAGATGTAGCTTTAAAATCATTGCAGTATTACATGATGATTACAGTCATTGTTGCATGTAACGTGAGTATTCTAATATTCCTTTTTGTCTCTTAGCCTTTCTCCTTTTGTGCTGTTGCTTTAGATATTATCATGAGAATCTGTACTTGGACCCTATCTGCCAAAAGAATAGCACACATATTCTGCAAAAAGAATATCATCGCCTGGATAGGATGGCATGACATTTGGAGTTATGTTGCACAATCCAAATGTTTTCAAGTTTACCTTCCTAGCAGAGTCCCTTTTTGCCTACCTTTTTCTGTGTTCTCTTTCTATCACCTTTCTAAGACAGCCACCATATCTGGGCTACAATAATCTGGACAGGCACCAGATTGTGGCAAAGGATTATTTATTGATTGATTGATTGATTGATTGGTTCAATTTATATGCCGCCCTTCTCTGGAGACTCAGGGAGGCTTACAATGCCTTAAGCAATAGCCTTCATACTTTTGTATATACCTGCTTAGTAGGGCTTTCACCCCCCCCCCAAAAGTGGTGTTCTTTTTTTTAATACAAAGTCAGCTTATTGCCCCCACAATCCGGGTCTTCATTTTACCTACCTCGAAAGGATGGAAGGCTGAGTCAACCAATTAGCTTTCTCTCCCCCCACCTCTTTATTTTTTGGTCATTTAGAGGCAATTTGGACTTTGCAACCCAAATAAGACACTCTCCCAATCTCTCATGGTGGGAGACTTGGAAGAAAAAAGACAGCGTGTAGGTGTGGAATTAATTTGTCTGGCTTCCAAGTCATCTGTGTGGTGGTGAAGAAAAATAGCCTGAACAGGAAGGAAGAGAGAGAAGTAAAACTTTGATTCCAAGCCATCCTCTCTCCCCAACTTGGCATTGCCAGTACAAAGTTTGAAAGACTGCTACCAGTACAGCTGATGGGCCTGCAAATCAAAGATCCCAAAATCCTGTGGGCGTGTTTATAATGGAGGAGGAAAGAAAGAAACAGGCTGTGTGCATGACAGCAAAGTATACTGCTCAAAAAAATAAAGGGAACACAAGCAGAAGACATCCAAGATCTGAATGAATGAAATAGCCTTATTAA
>JANHZT010010199.1:222190-237374 GCA_032468215.1 Stegonotus admiraltiensis
GAGGAACAACCCCTGTCCCGAGCCCTCCAGAGATCATCCACCAACGCGACCAATGCCGTCTCTGTGCTGTACCCAGGCTGGAAGCCGGACTGGAACGGGTCTAGATAGACTGCTTCATCCAGGTACCGCAGGAGCTGTTGCGCAACCACACTCTCAACAACCTTCGCCACAAAACGAAGGTTGGAGACAGGGCGATAGTTTGCTAAAACAGCCGGATCCAGAGAGGGCTTCTTGAGGAGGGGTCACACCACTGCCTCTTTCAAGGCGGCAGGAAAGACACTCTCAGTCAAAGAAGCATTGACAATTCCCTGAAGCCAGCCTCGTGTAACCTCCTGGGTGGCCAGCACCAACCAGGAGGGACACGGATCCAATAAACATGTGGTTACGTTCAACCTCCCCAGTAACCTGTCCATGTTCTCGGGAGCCACAGTATCGAACTCCTCCCAGATAACATCCTCAAGACCCACCTCTGTCATCCTGTCCGAATCTACCCAGTCAGAGTCCAGACCGTCCCAAATCTGAGCAATTTATACCAGTGTAACTACCAGGTTTGAGTAAGTTGAGGTGTCATAGGTAGCTTTCCTGGTTTTCCAAACCAGAAAGCTTCTGCCTGTCCCTGTAACATCACAAACCCAAGCTTTTGCTCTCTTCTAACAGCATAGTGAACAGCTGCTTAACTTAATGGCCAATAAGTGAAATCTATCTCTAGTAATGGAATTAGCAGCAGACAAATAGTTGCTCCTGAGAATGAATGATGGACTTTCAGAAGAGGACATCTGAAGGTCAATGGCTGAATTTTGCTTTATATAGCAGGATGCGTTACTATCCACAGGAGTGATATTATTATTTTTTACATTTTAAGTAGTCATTCAGTAGGATGTCTTTCAAGCAATCCTTGATAATAAATAAAGAACATTTTGCAGCTAATCTGCCATTATTATTATTTACTCAAAAACAGAATGGAGGTATTGTGTACCGAGGCATTGTTGCTGAATTCTGTGGATGTTCACTACATAAAGGAACACACTTTCCCCACTGGAAGTTTGTAATCTTCAGTATCATTGCAGTGTTATGCCACATTAACAAACATATTTCCTGTCTACAGAACACAAAAATTAAACTATAGTATCACATCCATTGGAGGGCTGTCTTCCAGGTTAATGGGTGTTACAGTTCAAAAACATCTGGAGGGCCACAATTTCCCCACCCCTGATTTGATCATAGGAAAGTTGATATTAAATCTAAAGTGGAAATTCCTTATGAAATAGATTTATTGGATGTCTTTGCAAATTTTCTCCACTTCACATTTTGGGAATGGTTCCACTGCAATTCTTGAAGGGAAAAATGCACACTAACTAGTATATTACGGTCACATAGCAATGATTTTTCTGGCTAAGCTCTCTCCACTGGGATTAACCTTAGGAGTGGCCTGTGGTGTGAGTCAGTAGAGATTCCCATGGGAATCAGAGCTGTGTCTGGAAACAGCACAAGATCTGGACAATTGGACAGATCTTTAATAGTATAAATGCTTCTTTGTTTTATCCTCATAATCTTCTCTTGATTGCTGGGAGGAGCCCTTCAATATTTCTCATCAGATTCCTTCCCACAGTAGTAATAGCATCTGCCCAAGGCATATTGGTAAGTGAGAAACAATATAAACAGCATCCTGGCTAGCAACTGAGAGTTTCTTCTTTATTTCCAGAGCAAGACCAGTGGGATCCTTCAGCACAAAATGTGTTTTTCTCCTCTCAGCAGTCAAGGGCATTATTGCAGCACAGTTAACCATTACAATGACTGATGGCTGATGCTAAAAAGACCAGCCCAAACTCACCCTCTCCTCCTCCAGCCTTTTTTCTCTCTTCTGTACTTGTAGCAGTGGGGCACCCAATCCAATCCAAGGGTTGCTTCTCTATGGTGGTCTGGAAGCTGCTGCTCTCCCAGAATCCCCCCAAATAGGACCAACCTGACGGAATGGAACAACTCGCCGCAGCCAACTTGCCATGGCCAATTTGACATGGCCAACTCATCATGGTCAATTCATCACAGGATAACTCACTGTGGGACAATTCAACAATTCAATTTCATCATTTGAAATAGTTAAAAATAATTTTAATGTTTTACATTCATATTTCATGTTGTCCCTCCTTTGGCATCCTTTCTTTAATGATTCTATTCCACCATTTCTTCAATATTAGTGTAACTCTTGTCTCACAGCAAGTTGTCCCATGGCAAGCTGGCCACAGTGAGTTGTCCATGGTGAGTTGGCTGTGGCGAGTTGTCCATGGTGAGTTGTCGTAGACCAAATCTGAAGTAAACAGTCTTTCTTGAAGACTGCTGATTCAAATTCAGTGAACATAAATTTAATTATTCCTTTATTCTTGACCAAAGTAACCAAATACCAAGAACAATTAACTTTTTTCCTATTTTATCATTAACAATGGGGTCAATTTAACTTCTGTTGCTAAAGATACCAATAGAATCTTTACTATCCTAACTATGCTGGGATATATTTGAAATTATGTGACAGGTGGGAGCTAGTTGGTATGTGATAATACAATTAGTTTATGGTTCAATGTGTAAGGCATACCATGTAATTAAGCTCCTAGACTCGTACAGCCTGTTCTACTCAGTGCAGGAATTTAAATTAAAGCACTAGTAGATAGTTATCCAGCTTAACCATATCCAGTGAAGGAGACTAATCATGTCCTTTCATGATTATTTTTTTTTATCAAATCATTTTTCTTGTTGGAAAGTTTTTATTTATTCAAAATAGGCCTTCCTGCAATTGAAACCATTGTGCTGTGTCTTGAGAACTCTTGTCTAATAAAGAGTAAATATGTCCATCCTTTCAATTGCTTCTCAAAAGATCTAGTTTCCAATCACTCGATCATCCTTATTATCATTCTCAGCATATGATTTCTTTTTCCTAAGTGAAGAATTTTAACTGTCTTTATTCAACATCATTATGATTTTTTTAACATCTGATGGTCATTCTGAATTTTCTTAAAGATTCAGATGTGGAGACAGATGGAAATTTGCAGATATCACAAAACTGAGGTTAGGTAAAAGAAAATTGAAACTCCTGCCATTGCCTTCTACCAGGACATATTTTTGAGTTTCCAGGTAACTATGAAATTCTCCCACTCAGCTAGCATTTAACTAGCATTCTAATCAAAATGTCTATGGATATTTTCCCAAATGTTTTGCTGGAGTCAAGATGAATTGTACTCACTGCATCCCTGCAATTTATTAATGAAGTTACCCAGTAAAAAATGAAATGTGATTTACTTGACATGACTTGTTCTTAACTAATTAGTACCAATTACTAGTACATGTATCATTGCAAAGAAGGATGAAATCCATCTGGTTCTGGAGATATGAATTCATTCAAAATTAGTCATTACATGGACTCTTCCCGGAACTTTTCATAGCTGCCTGATACTTTTATATCAGTGAAGACTAAATCAAAATTGAAATTAAGTAATTAGGCTTTGTTATCTGTTACGTATTGCTTTTTTGTATTATGTCTATGGAGATTCTCTATCATCCAGGTCATGGTTGTCCCAAAGGTGCTTTTTTTCAAGAGGCAACTGGACTTTTCTGTTTTTTCTTTGAAGATGTTTCACTTCTCATCCAAGTAGCTTCTTCAGCTCAAAGCTCCCTGAAATTTGAGGTAATCAGGTCCAGATTACCTCAACATATATCAGACAGCTCAGCAATATAAGATCTGTAGATCTATAGATCCTGAATAAGTAAAAAAACATGCTCATAAGTAACTTATTTTTACTAATATCAATAATCCCCCTCTTCTTGATGTTAAATAGCAAGTGTGAGTGGATGGTGCTGGATGCTTGTGTTCTTTTAAATCTCCCAAGGACTGTTGAGAGGAAAAAACAATAAAGGAATCAAAGATTTCCTGCCCAAGTCGTGGGATGAAATATTCTGCAATACAGAAAAGAATCTAAACCACACAGACTTTTAACTAGAATGAGTAATGGGAGAGAAAATGGTGTTAAGAGTTCAATACTGTTTTGCAAGCTTTGCCCTGCTTACTCACAAACTTTATTTTCTAAAGCCTAAAACACCATCTGTGTTTTCTTCTTGCTATTTTATGTTCTTAATATATTCTAAATATTAATTATGTTTTTGTTTCCATTTTAGTCTTGGGGATAATATTCTGGTAACATGCCTCAGAAGACCTTGGCCTCTCCAGATTGTCTACAAGTTATTTTGTTTGAGATGTTCTTGTGGTTTTCTTTTTGTTTTTCCCAACTAACAAGGCACTTCTTTTCTTTGGGCTTCATTCCTAGAGTTTTAGCAGAAATGAAAGAAGAAAAATGCAGAGCAGCACACAGCAGCAGAATCAATGCATCTTGCACTGTCTTTGTTGGGTAGGGTAGATTCAGTAGTATGGAGAACTTTATTTAAATGCAGAACTTTCCTGAACAATCTGTACTGGTTTAACATGTCCTCATTGAACTTGTAGTAATTTTTTTTTAATGCAACTGCTCTGGCTTCTTTTATTACTTTCCAGTCTTGCTGCTCCTGCATGGATGATACAATTATAGCTGCCTAAAGTTACAAAAATAAAGGTAGAAGTGCATTATTATGTTATAGATGTATAGATATATCTGTTATGATTCTAAGCTGCCTAGAGTTACACTGTGGCTAGATCGGTGGCCAACAAAACAAACAAACAAACAAACAAATATTAGCATATAGTATAACACTCCACACTGTAGACTTATAAAAGTCACTGTATACATTGATATGCATGCTGTTATACAACACTCCCCCAACAATTGGTAGTAAAGAGAAAACATTGACTTTGTCAACATTCTTAAAATTTGACATAGCCTTGTACCACTTGCCAATTCAGGTGCACAGCTTGCTTTTGCAGTCTGTGGAAATGTTATCTAAGTCCCTCAACTGAAAATTAAGAGCTAGGGGATATCAATGATGCCATGAAAATGTCCTAGCTTATTAAAGACTTGAAGATGATAACATGCTTTTAATGTTTCACATAAATCATTTGGGATTTGAAAAACTTTCAGAGCTTGCAAGGAAGTCAGAATAAATGCTTACATGAGTAAAGCAGGAGAGAGATCGACAACAATGCTGAATTAAAATTTTGAGCATGGCTTTCTCCATTTTCGTGCATATTGCCCTACTTCAAATAGGAAAAACAAAATCATCTTTGTTCCTGAGCATATGCTTTTGACATTTTTTTCTTCTTGAAACCAGTGAATTATTAATAAACTAATTTCTCTTTATAGTTCAATCTTTGGAGATTTAAAATGCTCACTCAAGTGCATTGAAAAGAGAGATGCTTCAGCTCCAATCAGCTCCTGACTTTTTAAGAAATATTGGCCTTGAGATATCTTGGAGTCTTTGAAATCCATCTTTTATTCAGTTGGGAATATTTGATGACTTCAAGGTGTAGTCAGTTAATACTCCCTAATGCCCTGTTTATGTTCAGACCCTCCAGTAGTATTGCTTCTGGCCCCTTTTTTCTTCACTTATGAGCTAAATATATTATGAGCTAATTTTTCCCCCATTTCCCCTCTATGCCCCTTTATCATACCATCTTTTAAATTGACATTCATTGTCAGGATATCTAGGAAATACAAAATGCTAGAAAAATTAAAATAATCTCTAGAACTGCAGCCATAATATCGTGGTTTACTTTGGCAGCTTATGGGAAATTTTTGTAGCAAGAAAATTGCTTTATGTTGGGGGGAAATATCTGCAAGTAATATGGAAAAGAAAAGAAAAAGGAAGGAAGGAAGGAAGGAAGGAAGGAAGGAAGGAAGGAAGGAAGGAAGGAAGGAAGGATTCCAAAATCTAAAACTTCATTCAGAATATTTATACATCTAAAATTAGGCATGAATGACATTCCCCTGAGTTTCCCTCCTCAGGTGGTGTGTGTTCAATTCTACCACATTGAAAGCCTATATATGTTATGTTAACAGTGTGGTTTTTAGCCACATCACAAAATATATTAACGTTAAATCCTCAGCATGATGGGAGATGCCAATATCAAGTGAGAGCATGGCAGCCAGAGTCCATATGGTGGAGTAGGGAGGCATGTAACCTCACCTTTCCTGATTATAGAAAAATAACTTGCTGAGTTATGCCCAGAGAAAGAAAACAGAAAACAGCTTCTCCCCATCTGTTGAAGGTCTTCTAACAGAAATCCAAACTTACATTGCTTCTAGGATTTTTTTTAAAATCTGAAATGAAGCAAGCCATAAAATTAAGCCACATATGCTTGTTCTGAATTCAGTGTCAGAACTTTGGAACAACAAGCAACAAATCAATATTTTAATTTAGCTAAGAAAGAAACAAATAATTCATTTCATAGCTTACTATTGCATAGATTTGGGCAAGTGAGTTGACACCCTCTTTTTAACAATTTCTGTTTGTTATTATTGAGTATATGCACTAAATGTATTACTAAATGCAAACAGAACAGAAGCACAACAGGAGTGTTTTTCTTCTTGTGTTTTTTGTGGTTTGTGTTGGCTTTCATTTCATCTACAAATCTTAATAAATTATTTGAAAAAAATGCTACATATAAATTAATCCAGGTTACAATAATTTTATCACATGAGCTGTATTTTATAGACAAGAAAATGTTTATCAAACTTACCAATATTTGTTAGAAACCTACCAATATTAAAAGTTAGAAAAACTAGACCCTTTCTTTACTGCTAGATACCATTATTTTTCCTGAAATAATAATAATTTAGGAATAATTTAGCCTACTAAATGGGCTAATCAAGAATTTTAAAAAGTGGTTCAAGGAAACTGATATAGGCATGTGCTCAGCTTTGAAAATGTCCACAATAAAATCACCTTTCTTTAATTTTATATTTAAATGGAGATAAAAACAAAACCTTAACTAGAACCAAAGCTAAATTTCTGTTAATATTTAGTGTTCAACAATTTTCCATGCTAAGCAAAGTGAAAAGCTTTATTAAATAGGATCTAATAGCTGCATTTCCTATTTCTCATTATGACTGTTTATTTGAAACACATATGATCAATATTTATCTTTTTTTTTGCCTCTTTCCATTTTCCTTGGTGTAACAGCATTGTGATTTAGACTGCAATCCTGTGGACAATTATCTGGGAATAATTTCCACTGAATTCAGTGAGATTTACTGCATAAAACACACAAACTCTGAGGCCTCCTCACAATTTACTTTGGAGTAAGTGGAAAGAGAATTGGAAATGAAGCTGCACAAATACCTGTAAAATTAGCACAATAAAGATATAACAGGAAGAAAAGGAATGGTTCCCAGATAGGAGTTGTATCTGAATTTTCCCTGAGGCATCAACAATTATTTAAAACAGAGAAAATATACTGGAGCAGAATGCAAGAATGACTTACAAATACACATCAACAAAAGAAGAAACAAAACAAAAAGATTTTCTTCCCTTCCTTATTCAAAGATTATTGATGATAATAAAATAGTCACATAATTTTGTATGAAAAATGCTTAGGCAAAGGGGATGAGTAGTGAAACATAATTTTTCCTTATTGGAAATTTGATGGTAACCAAAACAGAAGTGATTCAAATAAAATCCATCTTCTGGCAACTCCTTTTTTACTTGAAAACCTATTCCTTTAAAAACAATCTCTCAGCCAGGTAAGTTTTCTAAAAAGAGGAAAATCTTGTTGAATTAGCCTGTCAGATTATTCATGAATTGACAAGAGATATGATAACAAGGTCAGCCAATGAATAGGCATAGCAACTAAATCAGCCAATTGGGAGCTGAGACAGACTGGAGCATGGGCATGTCTTAGTCTTCAGCTTCTGAGTCTGTGCAGAGAATTGAAACTGAAACTAAGCAGTTTGTGCATGCTGACTGCTCTGCTGAAATGAAACTAACTGTTCTCTCCTGCCTTGTGTTCTGCCTGTAACTTCTACCACGTTAAAGAATAAACTATTGGTATTGTAAATACTTCATCTATTATGTATATAAAGAAGTTAATGAATCCACCTGAATCAGTTATCTGTGTGTGCTTCTGGATTTGATTTTGCAAGAAACACTGACATAGCCGAAGAATCTATGACCACATTGCTCCAGACTACGCCTGACCTAACTGAATACACAAAGATCAAAACACACAGGATTATGGATCTCATAAACCTCTGCTTAACTACATACTTCCAACTTGATGAACAAATTTACTAACAAATTAAAGGGACACCTTCAGGACTTATAGTGGAGGTTATCATGCAACGTTTAGAAGCCATAGCACTTCTAACAGCAAACAGACTAACCAAAGAATCTCTAAGACCACAAACACTGAGAGGCAAGCCATTAGAATATAAACTGACAGCAATCTGCACTCCTTACTAGCACTGATGATGTTACTGACTAGTTACTGACTAGTTTGGGTAATGAAATGACTGCAAGAAAAGAAGTAATCTCAGAGAGCACCAGGAGCCACTCAAGACAAAAAGTGCTTATACTTTATGAGGTAAGATAATTCTTCAAGAAGAATCTTCAGTCTATTATGATATTGGATGTGAATGTTTTCTATCACATTTAGTACTCTCATTAATATCAGAACAACATTTCTTCCAGTAATTGCTCTCTCCCCTCCTCTCTCCCCCCTCTCCCACTCCCTCTCCCTCTCCCCCCCCATCTCTCTTTCTCACACACACACACACAAAACTCTGTCTCTAGCTGCCTCTAGCAATGACCCTCTCCAGGAATTATCCTATCCCATTGATTTTCTCCATTCCACCAGGTTTCTGTTATACCATATTCTTGTTCTCATTCAAAGCCAATATTTGTTTTTGTCTTTATTTTGCCTTTTATTGGCACCCTGGGCCAGGCATACTTGTGGCAATAAATGTGGCATTCTAGATTGCTAATCTCTGACAATGCTCTGCATACCTTGCTTGTTTTATCTTATAGTTTGTTGAAGCACTAATAACATATAAAAATAATAACTCATAAGAGTATAACTTTGAGCAGCTATTTTAAAATTGGAAATTAAATCCCTAGCTTTCTTAATTTGGAAATAAAGTATGAAACAAAAGAACTTGAAATGATTATCTTAAACCAGGGCCCTCCAGATATGTTGGGTGTTCCTCCCATTGCTTGCAGCAACACTTGTTCTGTCCTTCTAGGAATCAGTCTTGTAATCAAATAATGTGTGCTTCATCAGTCCAATGTGTAGATAAAGTTAACAAAGTTAAAAAGTAGTGACTCCAATGGGAAAGAATTTTAAAAATGTGACCACTCCTCAGTTGAAATCAGTGGAATTGAAACTTATTTGGAGTTGAATAGTTTCCACTTTTATTTGTGCTGCTGATCCTGGCATTGCTGGAATAAATTTGAGCCATTGGGGTGGAAACTAATAATTTATTGGCTCTCCAGCTCATGAAATAGGTCTTTCCTAGTTTTTGACTTTTTACCAGGTAGATTCCTAAATACACCCATCCATGGCACCCCACATGGCTTCTGCAGCAAAATGGAGATTTGGAGGAACTCAGTCGAGCTAGTTTCTACTAATGAAAGGCATTTCTGGGAACAGGCAAAGTCATATTTCTTTTTACAATTCCAGGCCGTAAGTACATGAGGATTCTGTGCCAGTTGGAAAGCCGCACCAGACTTTTGTGTTCCCATGACATCAACAGTATTAAAGCATGGAGCTAATTTCTTTCCAGTGAAATTGTGTACCTTTTGTGTAATTGGAGAGGTACTGGGACCAGTTAATTGCTTAATTATTAAGTTTTGAGACTGTGGCTCTTTTTTCCTACTGGGGATTCTTCATTCATCCCTCCTGATGGCTCCTGAGTTTTCAGTCCTGCAAATAATATTTCATTCATTCATTCATTCATTCATTCATTCATTCATTCATTCATTCATTCAATTTCTATAGCTGCCCCTCTCAGTCAATGACTCTGAATATCTTACAGTTCAGTAAATGTATTACAACGAAGACACTAAAAACATTTTTAACAATAAAAACAATAAATATTTGCATCTTAGTAGCCCAGACCTTACAATCAAGAGTAGAAAGGATATATATCCTTTCCTTTCTTCAACTTGGGGCACCATTGGATACAAAGTTCAAGTTACTGGGTCCTTTCTGTTCAGTGTGGAATGGAGTGGAGAGATGTTTGTGGCTGCCAGACCTTCAACAATTCAGAGCAGGGCAGTGATCTTTTCACTTCATTTTCAGCATCTCATGCTGGTAGATATGAAGACAGTCATAGGTCACTTTCAAGCTTCTGAGAATTTGGGGAATGAAAAAAGGAGATGGTGTGGAAATCAAAGTTCTAAAGAGATTGTTACTAAGGAAATTTTTCAACACCCATTTTATTGATCCCAAAATTTATTGTCCTTTCTTTTAAGTATTTATTGAGGAAAGTATATAATTTATACTTTAAGGAAGAAAAAAAATGTTAAGTTGTTGTAGCAATTTTTAAGTGCATTTTTTTTAAAAAGCAAAGTGATGAAAAACATATCTACAAAAAAAAAAGCAAAGAATTATGCTTAAAACAATGTGAAGCCAACAATGCAAAGAACTCCATTACCAGATTATGTGTATTTCTTTAAGTGGCTGTTTCTAGTCTCAAAAGTAACAAAATTGTCATGTGATGCAGGAGGTTGCTATGACAATAATCTGTAATTGTGCAAAAAAATCACTGAAGTAATATTTAAGTCCTTAGTGTCTTGAATGGAGAAAAACATCATCCAAATCTATGTTGCCAATGAATTCATATTGTGAAATGGCACAGAGCAAACTTAGCTCTGTTAAGCCATAGTGATTCTGATGCTGTTTCAAATGTGCTTCTTTTTCATACTGAAAAAGTATATTCTTTTTCATATACTTCCATAGTCTCCCCTTTTTCTATTTCTCATTTAGGAAAACAGGATATATTACTTCTTTTTAAAAGGTGTTCAAGCTGTAAAAGTGAGAAGAATAATTTTCATATGACTGTTGTTATAAGAATACTGAGAACCCTAGTGAAGGAAACCTCCCAGATTTGAAATTGTTAGCATTTAATTGTTAGCTTTCAGAGAATGGATATCCATGCAACTTCATCAAAAAGTGCCTGACCACTCAACCCAATATAACTCACCCAACACAAGCTGTAAAAAAGATAACACTGCCATACATCAAAAACATCTCAAAAATCTCCAACAGACTATTAAAACCATATGGAATCAGTGCAGCATACAAGCCAACTAAAGCTCTTCAAAACATCCTAAGTAAATCAAAAGACCCTGCATCCACAGAAGAAGGAAAAACATGGGTCATCTACATACAGTGTAAGGATTGCAACAGCCACTACCCAGGATAAACAGGCAGAAGACTAGCAGAATGCATCCATGAACACCAACTACAATGAAAAGAATGATGAAAACTCTTTAATTTCACAACAAATGGACATACTTAGTCACAGTTGTTAAATAGGGTGAATGAAGAGACAGAAGCCAGGCTCAACAACTGTTCTTTATTCCAGTTCTGTACAATCCAGCACTTGCCTGACTGACAGCTTGCCCTTATATAGGGAGCTGTCAGGCGGCTTAACCAATCAGGTTCGAGTATTTTTCCGCTTGTTCAGCGGACCTGAGTGAAGCCTATTGCTTCACTGTTAGTATCTAACAATAGTTATAGCTGGGAAACTGTAACCATCCTAGACCCAAGCCAAGTCCAAATATGCTAGGGAATTCTTAGAAGCCTGGCACTCTGACAAATTGGCCATCAGTAGCACATCACATAAACAACATCTACATACTGTTCAAAAGAGTCATTCAAGAACACAAAAAAGGAACAAAAAGACCAAAATAACTCCCCATCAGCAATTAATATCCAGATGAGTATAGATTAACAGCAAGATTAACTAATAGATCAACAATCAAGAAGTAAACAATGCCCCAAAGAAGGAACTGCCAAACAAACTAACAATAAGCAGCCCAACCAAAGAAGTCCCGAGTCCACTCCTACCAATACTGACAGAGCAAGTCACTAGAATGTAAGCTGAGAGCAAACCTCACTTCCTATTAGCACTGATGATGTTACCAAGTTTAGGTAATGAAACATCTGCAAAAAACCCACCATACTCAGTGAACACCAAGGACCCCTCATTCTCATTAGAAAAATTTAGATGATGAGTTTACTACAGGATGTTTATATACCCACAAATAGTGTGCAGAACAACCAAGGCAAATGAAACCCATTTTTATTAATTAATGCATTTAAATTAATTTCTTTACCATAGTATGACAAATGTCCTCTGTTTTTATATATATTCTACATTCAAAATTACTATTTATTTTCAGTGGGTAGTGTTTAGCAATACTGGTTCTGTTGGGTAATATTCTAGTTATTCTAACTTGGAAACAACCTTGAGGTATGTCAACACACCCAATTAATCATTGGCCAAATGCAGTAACTTTAACTCGAGGCTGAAGAAAAAGTGAAAATAGAAAGGTCACAGAAAGTTAAATGTGCTTGTATCTTCAGTTAAACAGGGCATGTGAATTTTGCAAGTCTAGACTAAGTACTGCAGCCTAATCCTAGAGTTCATTGCATCAGAAGTGTCCCAAATGTATCCATTTTGTTGTCTTTATATTTCCTTTACCATCTCAACATCACCAGAATATCAGAATGAATCTCCACCAGAATTAAATCACAAACCATTGAATCAATAGTAACCATCATGAGGCATTAAAACTGGTGGCAAAAAGAAAAGCACTAAAACAAAATTAAAAGCTAAGATGAACAAATGTCTATTTACCACATTTGTTAAAAGGAAAGAGATAAAAGCAATCATAATACCATAAAATGTAGGACTAATGCGAGAAAATTGTTTTATCCAGAATATTGTTAAAATTCATTAAACGATCTTCACCATCCTTCATCTAATTTGTTTTACAAGGTTGTTCTGAAAATAAAAGTGTTACCAGAAGGACTATCAAATTTGAACTGCAAAAATCTAGATTACTACCAGACACAGCACAGACATACAGAAAACACTGTGTCTTGCCATCTAGTGATCACCTGGACTTTTGCATCACAGATTTGATAAACCTACAGTATTTAGTGTTTCCAGTACGTAGTCAACGTTACTCTTGGCTCCAGACAGTGCAATAAATTCATTCCTTGGTTTCAGCGATAATACAGGAGAACTGAACATATATTAACTTAACACTCCTTAAGCAAAATGTTGGTAGGCTGCACTAAAAATGTTACTGGCTGAAACTAATGTTATGCGGTGAATAACTATGTGTACGGTTTCTATTGTGCTTAGAACATTTTGTCAGGAGGTCTGGGTTGAACAAATTGTGTTAAGTCTCTTGCCATTCCCCACCACCACACACCAGATCTAACTCCTCTTTGCAATTCACATAAAAATCACATTGGCAAGCCTTTTTGGAAGCAGTGAAGATAACTGCTGGTCTCAGACCTGCCTAGCTAAAGAAACTGAAGTATGAGCTTGCAGAACATTTCTGAGTCACCTCCCTTTCAGCTAAAGCATAATGGGTGCCCGCCAATTACTATCTGTCCAGAACAGTCAGAGCTGACCTAAACCCTGTGGGAAGGGTCAAAAGAAGTGTTCCTTAAGGCCCTTTCCAATTACAAATAATTTACTGCATAAAAATGTCCCTTCCCTATTATTCCTCCTTTCACTAGAAATCTGTGAAATATAGTGCAGACCATTAGCCTTCACTTCTGAACATTCTTGATTCTGTATTACTTTAATCTTCTGGAAACAAAAGTAGAAGCAAAATCTCAAGATAGTACTGGAAAAAATGTGTCCCGTATCAACCATGCTTCAGCTGATAAACACTTTCTTCAATAAGCCATTTATTTGCATATTTATACTACAGATAATAGTGTCAGTTTAATTATGACTTTTTCCAAAGAATTCTGTGAACTGGAGCTGAGTTTGAAGAGATTATTTAGAATTTTGTCAACAATTTCTACAACTCCTCTCAGAAATACAATGTCCAGAGAAGTAGGATCATTCCAAAAACTGGTTTGAATTTGTGATGTGGAATATAGTTTGATGCACTTTGTTGATGGTAGATGGAACTTAATTTGCATTCAGTGTTTTGCATGTGAGGTATATAGCAACAACAAATCTATCTTTGGACTTCAGCAAATTGAAGCATAATTAGCTGCTACAGGCAACCTACTGGATAAATTACAACACTCTACCATTAAGTTTAAAACAACAAGGTCCCCACCTTACCAGGCAAACAAAAAATACTCTCTTTTTTTGGATTGTATCTCATGTTAGCATTGTGTCTAGGGATTCCTTTTCTGGTAAGAAAGTGACTGCTAGGTGCTAGAAAATTCTGAAGCACGAAGAGAACAAAAAATACTTGCCCAATCTTTTCTGGCATCTCACATTCCACAAATGTACCTGGGGAAGCCACCAATAAGGAACAAGATTCTTTCCCTCTATGATTACATAATAGCTTTCTGCAAGTACGACTCAACTTTTTACCACTGTCATGGTTATGATTGAACCAAACTGCTCACCTCACAGATTTTGTTGAGCAGGATGATTTATGTATTTTTTATACATTTATTAAAAACTATTTATGAGCTGTTCATCATCTAAATGGATTCCAAGACAATGTGCAAAGTCATAAATAAAATTAATTATGGCACTGTAAATACAGCAGAATAAAAATATTGGCAAACAAGGGACTGATAAATCTGCGCAAACGCACTTAGAGAAAGCAGACATCAGTACAATTAACAATGTCTCGGTAAATAAAGGGCTGAATTTTAAAATATTGTTTTGGCTTAAGCAAAGATCTTTGGGCAATATTTATTAGGGGTGAGGATGGCAGTTGGGGGTGAGGATGGCAGTTCAGTATAAGAGTACAAGCTTTTCAGGGATCTAGAATTGTCTCACACCTTAACAAAATATTGCCAATGTGTGCATCATGTTTTGATCTGAGTGTGCAACAGTTTCCAATGTTCCTATGGGAAATGTGAAGTAAGTTTAGAACAGGACAGAATGGAATGGAATGGAACAGAACGGAACAGACAGAGTTGGAAGGGACCTTGGAGGCCTTCTAGTCCAACCCCCTGCTCAGGCAGGAAACCCTATACCCGTGATGGCGAACCTATGGCACGGGTGCCACAGGTGGCACACGGAGCCATATCGGTGGGCACGCGAGCTCAGCT
>JANHZT010010199.1:264412-275818 GCA_032468215.1 Stegonotus admiraltiensis
AGATCCTGCCCAGCTGATGTTCCCTCAAGTCTGAGTATAGGGGGCAATCAAAAATTACATGGGACATTGTTTCTACTAACCCCTGATGTAGAGAATACAATCAGATGTTTCTTGCATTTCAACGTTGGCATAAAATCAATAGTTTCTCCAGAGTTGTATTCTAAAATAAGTTGTATTTATTCAGTGAGCTTACAACAGCAGTTGCTAACCTCACCTCCTCCTGCGGCCCTGCAAAGTAAGATAGTTTGGGAGGCAGTAAGACGACCAGGGCTATCAGGGGATTGGTATTCAGCAGTAGTTTGAATCTAAGCTTCCCATAATGCCAAGGAAATAATCTGGCCCTTGTTCCCTCTTCAGAACTTGCAAGTAAATCTTAATCAAAGTTAAATGCAATGCATGCCCAGTAGTAGCCATGAAATTTCATAGTTCCTTGTGAACACTTAGAAAAATTCATAAAAAACGGGGCTTCTAAAGATTTGAATGATCATTTAAACTGTTCTGTCTCAGGTATGCTTTGATTATATAATCCTGTTTATTTCATCCTTTCTTATATAGTCTGTTTTATTCTGCTAGGTAATGCTAGAAAAATTAATGCAGGGGGAACAACTTGCATAATTCGACTTTTCATTTGTTGCTATTTGTAAAGATAAGCAATATGAATCAAACATTTGTGATTTATAGATCTGAGAGCAACTGATGCTCCTTGCACTTGGTAGCAACTCTTAGCAACGATTTTATGTAAACCTCTTCTGAATGGTTTTATTTTCCCACCGCGCTCTTTCGTTGGTGTGTGAATCTTAACATTCAGAAGTGAGCCTTCGGAGAGGGGCGGCATATAAATTTAATAAATAAATTTAATAAATAAATGTGCAAGGCAGATGGATGTTCCTTTAGTACAATCCATTCTAAATATTTCAGACCAATAGCTTGCAAAACAATTCATTTATTGCATTTATTGTGCATTTCTTTTTCTTTTTGAGAGAGAGAGAGGCAGAGACCCAGAAAAAGAATCTACTTTCATTTGGATCTGAAATAAATTCCAGCAGACCATTTGGAAGGAAAATCCCAGAAATGTACAAACTTCAAGTAATTAAATGGGAAGAAAGGTCTCTTGAGAGGGCAGGCCAAGAAAATACACACACACACACACACAGAGAGAGAGAGAGAGAGAGAGGCCAGCATAGAAATTGCAAGATGAAGCAGGCAAGCCTGATCACATGACTCGGCTTGTTTCTGGTATACAAGTTCAAATTTTATATTTCAGTCAATATAAAATAATCAGATTATTTATAAGACACTGTCAAATATTAGCCTTACATCCAGTTTACTTCACATCTTTCAATGTTTCTAATGCAAACCATACAAAATATTTTTTTAATTTTATAGGATTTGAAAAGGCTATATTGCGGGCTAGCTACATACAGGGTTTTAAAATATTGCATGTTTATGTAAATATAATGATGTGGGGCATTTTATGCTGGGTAACTCAGTAATTAATTCATTTGTAAGTCTCATCCCTCCACTGCCCTGGGGGGAAAAAGAAAGAAGAGAAAAGAAAGAAAAATTAATTTGCTAGAAAAAAACAAGTTTAAATTTATCCTTTAGTCAGGGGACCAAATTATTTTAGCATGTGGGCTTGTGGTTTTAATGAGTTTGGATTTTAAAATACTTTTTGCCCAGTGAGAATTACTAATGCAAAGAATTGGGGGGGAACCCCTTTTTTTGATAATGACTCATTAAAATTATTACAGCGATCAAAGAAAGCCAGTGAAAGGTTAAAGGAAATTTGAAGGTGAAATTTTGTGGGATTAAATTGATAGAAACCTTGCATTCTGCAGAAGATTAAATAGCATGTATTTTACAAGAAGAAAATGGAATTTTCAAAATCCATCATTTGAATATATAAGTTCTCAATTTATTTCTTCAATAAACTAATCATTATTACAGTGTGTAAAACACAAAAAGAAGTTATAGCATTACATTAGTTCTCTTTTAAACAGAACTAATTTTTTTAATAATTAAAAACTAGGCAAAAGTATCAATTTTTATTTTTCCTAGAAAGATCCTGAAATTTACAGTTCAAAGGTGATTTTAAATTGGAATTAATTTTAGTCTTAATTTTCAAAAATCACACTTCAGTGAAAAATTCTGGTGAAATCTATTCATTATATCTTGATTCCTGCATGCATTTATTTAAACTATATGAAACTAGGTGACTCAGTGGCTAAGACACTGAGCTTGTCAATCAGAAAGGTCAGCAGTTCAGCAATTCGAATCCCTAGTACAAGTCTCCTGCGTGAGCAGAGGGTTGGATTAGATGACCTCCAAGGTCCCTTCCAACTCTGGTACTGGTACTGGTACTGGTACTGGTACTGGTACTGTAATTGCCTTCAACTGCTTGAATACATACGCTTTCAAAGGCAGGGATATCTCTTTATTTATTTGTTTATTTATTACATTTATATATTGCTCATCTCCTAACAACTCTTCAAAAGCCCTGCATTGTAACCAGTTTGGGCTTTGCCTTAAGGGAAGGTGCTTCTTTTGAGAGAAGGGACAGTTTTCTTTGATACCCTCAACTCATGGAAACCTTTACCAATCCTTGTCACCCCATCCCAAAAAAAGCAGGTGTGGAGGACAGGATGAATTTCAGGAAGAATATGGATGGCTATAGAAAGGTGCAACGGTACAGCAATAACTATAATATAGAAGTCCCAACTTACATAAGCAGAATCATGCCAACAATTCCATTAATATGGAGTTCCATTAATATGTAACTGTTCGCAGTTACATTGAAGGTTATTGCGGTACATAAATAATGACCCCAGAGAATAGTGGTCTCTGTCATATAATTTCAATATGGGTAAGTGAATGTTTGATTTTTACATTATGATATTAATCCAAAATATTGTGGAAGTCAGGGCAAAAAACTGCAAGGGGGAAATAGGGAAAAATCATTCAAAACACACACACACAAATCCCTTCCTCCTCCTTTAAGATAAAATTCTACTCATAGGATCTTTAGATCCAATTCTTGCAATTACTTGTCATGATGTCTGTTTGTGTTGTATCATCAGTACATTTCATAAATTACATGTATCAACACTACTTAAAGCCACAATTACATTTTTCAGATGTCCACTGTAACTAGTTTGTATTACCTCAACACATCGCAATGTGTAATGTTTGGTGGCAACCAAACCTCAGATACATTTCTTCATCCCTAGATTTTCATAAGATTCCATCAAAGAAATTCAGGAGAGAAATAACTTTTTTAGTGACACAGTTTTCAGCTTTGGCTTGGCTGTGTTGTTTACAACTTTCTGCAAAGTATAATTGAAAATAAGTAAAATATTTGGCTTAATATGCCTATTACATGTGAATATACTCACCCCCAGGAAGAGATCAAAAACATACCAGCCACACCTACTACAGTAGATGAGGTCATTGCAATCGTCCCAAAGGCCTTGGGAAATTTTTTTAAAAATAAATACAATTATTTAGAGAAAATAGTTACCTAACTCAGGTGCAAAGCATCAGATTCAAATAGGTTGTAGAGCTCACTTTCATAGAGGGTTCTGTATTCATTATTGTAATTAGTTACTGCTTTATAACTTCTACCTCTAAGATGGAGGTAGACCAAATTAGAGTTATCTAAATTAAAACCAGCGGAAATTTCTCTAGATATGGGAAATGTATGAATAAACTAAATGGAGATAAATCAGCTTAGATCCATTTAATCTGGTTTAACTGGTTGTGGATCACAGCAGGCATTATCAAACCAACCTCTACTAATACACTGAAAGTCATACTAAAATTTCTCTGTTCTTTAAAATGACCAGAGAAAAATAAGGAAATACTTAAACTGTCTGAAAATACAAGTAGACTAATGAAGTGAGAGTTTGGGCAGCACAGTACTGTATAGTACAATTTTCTCAGGAAGATTGGAGCTCAGAAGAACTGGCCAAGAGTGGATCTCAACATGGGCTGAATGTTTTCTCTGGCAGTTTCCTTGTACTGTGAAGAAAAAACTCTCATTGGGAGAAATACATATTAAAAATAAACTTGCTATCTCATAGATTTGTTTGTTACATAGTTGGGGTGGAGTGTTGTTTTTTTGGGAGGAAAAAAGGCTTGGTTTCAGTCCTTGTGGTGGTGAGGGGAAGAGACAATAGAATCATGTCACTACTAGCACACATTTCTGCTAATTAACATCTGAAGATGAAAAGCATTTGGTTCTTTCTCTTACAAATGGTGGGGATGGAGGTCAGACCTTTATGGAAATGACTCCTATGGGAGTTCTGGACAACCCACTTTCTAATGGGTTTGCAATTTACATTTCACTTCATGAGCATCTTCCAGGCTCAAAACTGCTGCGTTCCAACTTTAGTCTTTAAGCCATGGGAAATGAGAACATGCCTCTTTTTCAGCCAAAAATTATCTTGGCTCATTTAAATTTACTATCAAGTTAAAGTACGTAGGATTGTATCTTTATTACATGAGTGGACCTGTGAACTATACTTTTAGGATTATGTTCTATTGTTTTAGATTGTTTTCTGTTGTTTTAAACTAAAGAAACCCTTCTCCGGATAAGTATTAGACATTATTATCTCCTCCACAGCTTAATTAGGTGTTTCTAATCAATTTTGTTAAAGTGGGTTGTTGATGTCAATTTTGTAGACACATCTTTAATTCTACTGCTGTCATTTTTAACAATGGTCTACCTTTGCTGTAAGCCATAAACACATCATCAGACCCAAAGCTCATATTGATTTCCCCAATTTTATAAACATTTAATAGTACTTATTAAATATATCAGCCAGCATGATTTAATAACACAATCAGCCTAGAGTTTGAGAAAATTGAAAACAGGATTTGAATGTAATACAGCCACAATTACCGGAGATTATTTCCATATGTCTGCAAGGGAGAGCTGCTAATCTCTGTTTGTGTGGAGGTGATTTCCCCTGGAACACTTCCCAGTCTTCAACAGCACTAGTGCTGAACAAATTAGATTGGAAAGTCCCCCATGTTATGGCTAAGGTAATATACTCAGTGTGTTAGAGAAACAATGAGTATGTATTATAACTGGGCTCCACAACCTAGAAAGAGATCTTCTCCCATTTAGTTTGGCTATATCATATTATGACATTTTTCCTAGGATTAAGGTACTTTTAGGAGGAACGGTCAAAGATTAAAAAATAAATCCTCTCCACCTATAAGGCCCTAAAATACGGTGACATTATGATTTGGAATGCCAAGCAATTAGCTGTAGCCAGAGCTCAAGGCATGAGACAGATTTTATTTTATGGTCCTCCTTGTGCCCTGTTCTCCTGACTCATGAGGCTATAAAAAAAGTGTTTGTCAATTGGGAGAGTTCAGAATGGGGAAAAGAGGTCTTTTATATTACCTTGACTAGGCTTTTTGCAGCTTAGTTAAAACCTATATTTGAGAAAAGCTGTTTCATGAGACTGATATCTCCACTGAGTTGTGTACCAGTGCCTGTTAACGGGATATGGGCAATTCTGATTCAGAAACAAGAGTTCATTCCACATGGCTACATGGCCACAAGTTATTCATATTATCAGCGTTAAATAAATTGAGGAGAGTCCAAAGTTACAGAATAACAGAGTTGGAAGGGACTTCGGAGATCGCCTAGTCCAACCCTGTGTACAAGCAGGAGGCCCCTATACCATTCCAGACAGTCTGTCTCTTCTTAAAAGCTCCCAGTGAGAAGCAGCGATAACTTCCGAACGCAAGCCATTCCACTGGTTGATTGTTTTCACTGTTAGGAAATTCCTCCTTAATTACAAGCTGCTTCTCTTCTTGATTAGTTTCCATCCATTGTTTCTTGTCTTGCCTTCTGGTTCTTTGGAAAATAGCCCTAATCCTAACTCTAACCCTAATCCTCAAATATTGAAACACTGCTATCATGTTCTCTCTAGAACTTCTTTTCAATAGACTACACCAGGGGTGTCAAACTGGCTGCCTGCGGGCCGAATGAGTCATGCGCAAGCCATGCCCATCCCAGGTCCACAAAGGGAAAAAAATATCGTGAAACATCACATGACGGCAATGTGACACCATGAATTTGACACCTATGGACTAGACAAACCTATTCCTGCAACTCTTCTTCATATGTTTTAGCCTCCAGGCCCCCTATTCATTTTTGTTGCTCTTTTCTACATTCTTTCGAGAGTCTCTGCATCTTTTTTATAATATGATGACCGAAACTGGATGCAGTATTCTAAGTGTGGTCTTACTAAGGCTTTATAAAATGGTACTAAGAAAACCAGGTACTAATAAATAGCAGGGATACCAAAGGTAAATTTATCATGATCTGTTTGACTTTCTCAGTTTGGTATATATGTGTGTGTGCATGTGTATATGTGTTTGTGAGTGTATGCGTTTATCCACTTCTGCCTCTTGTAATATTTTAATGCATTATTTCCATTTGCTCTAGTATGATTGTTTCTTCTTTTTTATGTTTTTTATGTTTCTTTGCCTATTTTTAACATCTGGCAAAAGCTATCTGATAATGGAAGATTAAAAGGGGGGGCAGCACCGGGTAAACCGTGGATCAATTACCTGTTTATGAGAGGTAGGATTCAGCCAGTTCAGACAGGTTCAGGCAAACTGGTAATTACAGCCAGTGGCTGGGCCCACCCACCTGCCCCAGCACTACCCCGTGTTGCCGTGGTTTTGACGCAGCACACATGTATGCACACACACTCACATTTTCGATTCTGGGTGAACCAGAATTATGCAAAGCCCACCTCTGCTGTTTACCAACAACTTTCAAATTGCTAGATGTGCTCGTTTCACCTCAGCAGAAAGGAAACTGCCTAGACAGCAGAGGAACAAAAAATCAGCTCCTAACTGACAAGAGGATTTTGGAAAACTGCAAGAGAAAGACCACAAACACGCATGTAGCTTTGATTGATTATGTGATTATGCTCCTTGCCACACGATTGGATAAATACAATCTCTGCAAAAAAGCTGGAGAAACAGTGGACCACTTTGTTAGCTGCTGCAAGAAGATCACAAAGACTGACTACAAACAACGGCATGACAAAGTAGCAACAATGGTGCATTGGAATATTAGCAAGAAATACTATTTACTTCCAAGCAAGAGCTGGTAGGACACAAATAATTGAAGTAATAGAAAATGAAGATGCTAAAGTGCTCTGGGACTTTATAATTCAAACAGACAAGCAGCTGCTACATAACACCCAGACTTAACCATTGTCTATAAGAAACTCCAAAAGTCTGGATAGTGAGTATGGCAGTACCTGGAGACAGCAGAATGTAACAAACTACGAAGTCCTCAAATAGAAATAGAATGACTGGCAAAAGTAAAAAAGCAAAAATAGTACCAATAGTAATAGGTACCTTTGGTGCAATCCCAAAACATCTGGGGCATCAGTTGACCATCATGGGTATTTACAAATTCACCATCAGTCAATTGCAAAAGGCAGCTTCTCTTGGAACAATTTTACATCCTGCAACAAGGCCTTTCATATTATTAAACAAGATATTCTGATCCCAGGTCCTTGGGAGGGACTCAATAGGCGGACGAAAAGGTCAAATCCAGTCTGAAAATCTGGCTGACTGCAATCAACCATAATATATTAAACTTGTATGCCCCACTTTGATATTTTTTGGCATAAAATGGAGGAGGAAAAAAAAAACCTCTGGTTGACTTTTAACATTCTGTTATTCTACCCCACAGCAAGAAAAAGTATTCCTGGAATTTCAGCTGTGTCTGTTTCTTGACCTTGCCTACCTCAAAGGGACAATATTTGTGTTTTGGGAAGTAATAGTATATTCCTTGCAGTAAGTTAAGTTCCTTTTGTTCAACGTTGATTTCAAGTGTTCTTAAGAAATATAGTTAAATCACCTCTTGTGTGGTTATCTCCTTTAAAGAGATGACACACTATTAAACAATGTTGTAATGTACTGTATAGTTAGCCTTTTGTTATTATCTCTTACTCTGAAAATTGGTTTAGGAGATTTGGCCTTTGTTTTTGTAATTATTGTGCAATTACATCTGAATATAATCTGAGAAAAATCCAGAAATATTGTGCAGCCACAAGGTGGGAAACACGTTCTTCACCGAAGTCAAAGCAGAAACACATAAAGAGTCAGCATAGAGGATTGGCATTCATTGTATCCGTTTTATTATGACTAATTAACAGTATATTCATGTCATTGTCATGAACACAGCAGATGTCACATTGCAGCTGGCAAAAAGATTGCACTTTAATTTAGACTGTTCTAATTCAGAATCTCCTATCCTGATATATGGGGGAAAAAAATCAATCTGGTTTATGTCAATGATAGTGAGGGGAGGACTGTGTTATGTAGAAATCTGAAACAAAGACTTACTCATGTCCTTATTAGGATTAGGGACTTAAAAAGTTTTAAAATTAAGTCGATTTTCAAGTCAAAACTTAATTTTGACTTTAAAATCAAACCCAGAATACTTCCAGGAAATTCTGAATGGCCATTAGTGTGTGTGTGTGTGTGCGCGCGCGTGTGTGCGCGCATGCAGATGCTAAACTTTCAGAAATAAGTATTATGACTTATTCTGTTATTATGAAAGATGGTCAGGAAAGAACCTACCAACTCCATGCTCTCCAAATCCTTATCTCCCAAGACTGTAAGTAAGTGACATCACACTTACTTTTCCTCAAACTCTGCTAAAATTAGTGTGGGAAAAATCAAAAGGAAGTCCGTATCATGCAAAGTATCGAATTCTGGGTACACAGTGATACAATGGCTTCATGATGCTGGAACTGCTGACCAGAAATGGTCTGTACTCTGGCAGTTCAAGCCCAGCTCCGTGAGTCGGAGTAAATTCCCATCGCTTGTTCCCTAGCTCCTGCCTATGCAGAAGTTTGAAAGCATGCAATATTGCAATTAGATAAATGAGTTCCACTTTAGTGGAAGGAACCTAGCTGCATTTATGTATGTGGAGAACAGAAGCTGGGGCTGGATTGTTCGGATGCAAGGCATCACAACATAAGGAGAAGCAAGGGGAGACTGGTGGAAGAGCCCAAAAGAGTTAATGCTGCTAGTTAGCTTGTGTAAAGCTAGTTTGTCCCCACCCCCCATGATGCATGTAGGCATGCAAACACCAAACAGAATGAACTAGCAATCTAGGCTATCAGGACTGGATTATGTCTAGCATTTGTAGATTTCTCTGACATTGTATGCCATATGCTAAATAAATAAATAAATAAATATTGAATTTGCTGCTACAATGTGTAGCTGTAATAGAGGAAGGATTAGATACAAGGTTACAAATGATTACTTACCTCCAATCTCATGTAAAGAAGACTGGATGCCCCTCACCCTTCGTTACTGCGGATGGAAGAAAAGAAAGGATGTTGTTCCATTTATATCCTGCCTCCCAATAGCATCTAGTGTAGGGGTCAGCAACCTGCGGCTCTGGAGCCGCATGTGGCTCTTTCATCCCTCTGCTGCAGCTCCCTGTTGCCACCACAATTTTGAGAGGAGCTTCTGGTTATGGGGAGGAAAAGCAGGTTGGACCAGGAAGAGACTCTATGGCAAGGGGCAGGTTTTCCAGTCAGCTCCACAATTGATAGGGCTTTCATTTAGGACAGGTAGAGGAAAAAGGATGCCACATTAGGAGGAGACTCTATGATGGAGGAACCAGACTTCCGGTCCACTCCAGAATTGAACGGGGGGCTTCCTGTTAGGACTTTTGTGGCTCTTTGAGTGTTTAAGGTTGCCGATCCCTGATCTAGTGGGAAATGAAGGGGGCCTAGATGATCCTTTGGTCTACTCTACTCAGGTTCTTTGCATGCTGTTATATTGTTACACTATTCAGAAGAAAAACATGCATAGAGTTTGTGGAAAATGTGGTTTGAAACATTGACTGACTTCTGCTTGAAGTGAATAATCTGGCCAGGCTGCCAAAATTGGTAAAGCAGGAAAATGCTAGAGAGAGAAGGTAATTCCTGGATAAAGATCATAGGGACCTGCATATGTTGCTCTTTAGTTTTGCAAAATTGAACATTTCAATTAATGTTTTAAAGCAAGCTTTAAAATCAAACCCTCAAGCCGACTTTAAAAAGGCAGTTTTGAAGCCTGCTGTAGGGTTCAGTTTTAAAGCTTGCTTTTCTTCCTTTTAAATATTAGGCATGGATACCAGTTAGTAAGAAGAATACATTTCAGAAGTCTTGGGCATTCCATACAATCCATACAATAAAATACAGGTGCCAGATCAGTGGTGGGTTGCTCCCTGTTTGGTCCAGTTCTATAGAACCGGTAGTAAAACTGGCGGGAGGCAGTAAAACTGGCGGGGACATCATCATGGGTGATCTGCGCATGTGCAGAGGCTTCTGTGCATGCTCAGAAGCGAGAAATTGAGCACACTCCCATTGCGAACAGGTATAAAGGTAAGTTGAACCCACCCCTGTGCCAGATATATTAAAATTGTGATCCTTGACTTTAAGGAATTTTAAGGAAATAAGCAAGAGTAATTCTAAACTGAATTTCGAAAAGCACAGCACCTTTTGGTAGCATTTATACATGTGCATACTATGCTGGTTTGTTCTGTGGTGTTCAGAGAAGAGCTATATTTGCATCACTATTTCTTGGTTTTTGTTCCATGTTTAACACCAATATTGATATTAATTTAGTTTTTAAAAGGCAACTTATTCATCCAGGCATATTGTAAATATTCTTGGCAATTCCAGATATAACAATCCACTTCAACACCCACTCAGGGCAACTTTAAAATCAGAGAAATTAAAAATGCAAAAAATGAATGTCTGTGACTCAGGCATAATAGATTAGTGCTAGGCAAATTAGCAGAACAAGAAATGCTTGTCTAAATAAATAAACACATTTGTTTATTTAATGCTCTCTCTCCCCTTCCTGCCCTGGCAAGCACTTAAGGTGTCCACCATTTTAAAAACAAAAGCAATATAAAAAGTTAAAATCATGCCAGTATGAACTTCAATACTCTCTTTCAAAAGTTTGGTGGAAGAGAACTGTCTTAAATGCTGAGAAAGTAAGGGTGGGGGAAAACTCAACTCCTAAGGAGATGCCTTCATAGCTTAGGAGCAAAACAGGAGAAGACCATCTTCCACATGCCAGGAAGACAAATCTCTGACAGCAGGGACCTTCCAAAGGACTGTCCTGAACCTTTGAACAGCTGCATCTTTTAATTCCTCCTTCTCATTTGAAGCATCCCATGAAATGCATACTTAATATCTGAAGTCTTATTCTCCATCCAAATGGAGCTTTGGATATTTTGTAACCTGCCCTGAATTTATAGTACTGTTATCTGACAACCAGTTTAATGAAAAGAAGGACTAGGGGAGACATGATAGCAGTGTTCCAATATCTCAGGGGCTGCCACAAAGAAGAGGG
>JANHZT010010200.1:0-15115 GCA_032468215.1 Stegonotus admiraltiensis
GACCCCCCAAATAAAGGCTTGGCCTTATTATCGGATGGTCTTATTATTTTGGGGGTGCAAGAGGCAGTGAGCGTGGGACTGGATGTCCTGTCACTGCCATCACCTGCCCTCCCTGTTCTTTGTGCCGGCCGAGTGGCCCAACATGTCCCACCACACCCCAATGGCAACAGCTGCTTCCCTTCCCCACTGTCTCTTTATTGAGCGGGGTGGCAGGTGGGTTGGGGGAGAAGTGAGACGTGTGGAGTGAGATGTGGATCCCCTTGCCATCTCTTCTCCCCACCCCTCACCAGGCATGACAGGGCTCCTGCCCCTCGTTTAGCCACCTGCCCCCTTTAGGGATGCAATTTGGGGGTAGCAGGTAGGGTGGGGATGCATGTCTTACCTTTACAGCTCTGTTGCATTCCTCACCATTGTGTCCAGGGAAACACGCTGTAAAAGAAAACCTTCTTGCGAGTTCAGTCAAACTTCTGGAACTCGTGATATGGTTTTCTTTTACAGCGTGTTTCCCTGGACACAATGGCAAGGAAAGAGATGGAGCTTGAAAGGTAAGACCTGTGTCTCGCTTCTCGCCCACCCCACCTGCCACCCCCAAATTGCATCCCTAAAGGAGGTGGGTAACTAAGCAAGGGGCAGGAGCCCTACCATGCTTGGTGAGGGGGGGGAGAAGAGATGGCAAGGAGAGCCATGTCTCGCTCCACCCCTCTTGCTTCTCCCCTGCCCAACCTGCCACCCCTCTTGATAAAGAGATGGCGGGGAAGGGAAGCAGCCAGGCTGCTGTTGCCTTTGGGGTGGGGTGGGACATTTTGGGCTACTCGGCCGGCACAAAGAATGGGGAGGGGTGGGCATGTCCCCCCTCTTGCCCGCCCTCCGGCCTCGCCTCAACTCATTTTGGTTGCGCGGCAAGTAACCAGAGGAAACGGCGGGACTGGCTGTGCATGCGTGTAAGTAGTTGGTGGGGAGGCTTATTTTGTGGGGGTGGCTTATATTATCGCATGTACTGAAAAACCTGATTGGGCTTATTATCCAGAAATGAATACAAGTATATTGGCAAAATGAAAAAAGATGTAATATAGTATAACTGTTGTGATCAAATTATATCCTTCCTGGTTATATCTTGAAGTAATGCTTAGCTTTCTGTAAATTCCTCAGACTTGCATCATTCATTCATTCATTCATTCAATTTCTATAGCTGCCCAACTCAACCAAGTAACTATAGATGGCCTATAATTCTAAAATTACAAAACAATTAAAGCAATTTAAAAAACATTAAAACAATAAAAACAAAATAAATAGATGCAAACAGCAGCCATCACTAGAGCAATTACTATCAAGAGTAACTGAAATTATTTTACTCTGTCAAAACCTATGTTTAAGGAAATGCCTTCCTTTTTTTGCATATATATATAATTTATATAGTAGATTTTCATGGAATATATGTCATTTCTTTAGATTACCCTTTAAATACTGAGTCATACAATTCTGCATCTTCATTTGGCCAGTCAAGTTCCACATTCTCTTACGTATCATCTGGTGGAAATGTGAGTATTTTTATTATGGTTGGTTGCACAATCAGCCATGTTTAGACTGGATTTGGTATTTTTATTCATCTATGGAATCCTTTCCAAGGGCCTGACATAGGCAGATGTTGTTGTTTGATGGTGTTAAAGATACTGTCACAGGATGCAATCTGTTCCAAGCAAAGCTGCCTTTTGCAATTGACAGATGGTGATTTTGTCAACTCCAAAGGCAGTCAAGTGGTTCTCCAGATGTTTTGGGATTGCACACAAGGTGCCTATTACAATTGGTTGCTTTCTTTTGCCACAGTTGTTCTACTTTTATTTACAGGCCTTTGTATTTTGTGGTTTTCTCTAGTTCTTTCTCTTTTCCTCTGCTATTTCCAGGTGTTGCAGTGTCCACTATCAAGACTCTTTGACTTTCTTATTGATAATTGTTAAATCTGGAGTGTGGCAGGCGCTTATCTGCTTGTATTTTAAAGTCCCAGAGCACTTTAGCTTTTCATTTTCCATTCCTTTTTTGATCCCACTATTCTTGCTTGCAGGCAAATTGTATTTCCTTCAGATTTTCCGATGCATCATTGTTGCTACTTTATCATGCTGTTGTTTGTAGTCATTCTGTCTGCTCTTCTTCCAGCAGCTAACTAGGTGGTCCACTGTTTCTTCAGCTTCTTTGCAAAGATGGCATTTATTGCAAGTTCCTGTCTTTTCAATTCTGGCTTTGAATGTATTTGTTCTTAAGACTTGATCTTGTACAACCAGAATTAGTCCCTCTGCCTCTTTCTTTCCTTCTCTTTCTGGCCATTGCCAGCTCTTGTTGTTATCTGTTTTGCCTGCTAGGTTTTTTTTAAGTACTGGTCATGTAACACTTTGTCTTGCCTTCCCTCTTTTCTATTCTTCATTTGGTCTTTCTTGTAAACCAGTTTGGTCTCTCCAGTATTCAGTAAGCCTCCATGGTATACTAGCTTCTGTGTATTTTCACTGTCCTTCACTGATGATAGCAATAGCAACAGCGCTTAGAATTATATACTGCTCCGTAGTGCTTTTACAATCCTCTCTAAGTGGTTTACAGAGTCAACATATTGCCCCCAACAATCTGGGTCCTCATTTTACCCACCTCAGAAGGATGGAAGGCTGACTCAACCTTGAGCCAGTGAGATTTGAACTGCCGAACTGCAGCTAGCAGTCAACTGAAGTAGCCTGCAGTACTGCACTGTAACCACTGTGCAACCTTGGCTCTATTGAAGATGAACTGACGGACATTACAGTAGCCTTTTTTCTTCTTCATTATAGTCCACCACACAGTCATCCAGAAGTTTAGAATGGATTTGGCATTTTAATCCACTTACCAAGTTCTTCCTGAAGACTGGAATTCCACTGGAGTCACTTTCTGTTCCATATTGAAATTGCTCCTGGAGACTGGGTTGCATGACAGAGATAAGCAAGATCCTTTACCAAAGCAACAAGGAAAAATATGACTTAAACCCAAAATTAAAAAATGCCATATACAGAAATTCATGGAGACATCTTCCTAATTCACATAAGACGAGATGGGAAAGTAAAGCACAGGCCATCTTGCAGACTCTGTTACTATAGCCAGTATTAATAAACAAAGTTTTAACTATCACAAGGAACATCTCAGCTGCCATATTAAGTCAGTCAGTGTGTTCTACACTGGGCCAAAATTATCAAGATGACAGAGAGAAATACAAATTTCATATCTTTAAACACCACAATCTGCATCCCGTATCTATTTAACAAAAAAAAAAATCCTTTATAGGAAGCTGTGGTAAAGTGAATAAAGTTAACAAGAAATGAGAGAGAATGATAGTACTTGTAGAATATACATATTTTTTGTGTACTGATGGAATTATCCTGATATTAAGAAGTACCCAAATACTTTGTATTTGACAGAATACAAAGGAAAGCCAACAATCCAAAGTAACTTCCATCTTCCTTTTTTGAATACAGATTCTTTAAAATGTGTTTACCAGGAAACACTGTTGGTTCTCATCGGGTGCATTGCCTCCTTTTAGAGGAATCAAGCCCCAGAGTGTTAACTGGCAGAATCTTAAGTCAGCATTCAAAGCCTGTTCATGTTCTTTAGTTGCAAAGATGTGATCAAGTCATTCTCCTTAGTCTCAAATTTCAGTTGCTACTCAAGGCTAAGGGTAAGACACTAATGAAGTGTGAAGTTGTGTTGCCTTTTCAGCACAGATATCAAACGTCGCTCCTCCAGTAAATCTATAATATTCATAGTTATCCATGGGGGCCAGAGTATGTGAGCAAATGGCAAAACATGAGTCACAACAACATGATGCAAACCATGTGACTTATCTATTTGCCCCTGATGTTTCATTATTTTTTTTATCATTGTGATGTGTACTAAGACATTGATGGTGCAGTTATCTATTAGAGTATTAGAGAAATGGGATGTGTTTTTAGACCTGGATGATATATGCATAGTGATTAGTAGAACGGTGGATTTATAGATTTCTCCAAAGTATTGTTGCAGTCTGTATCTTTCATAAAAGTGTTATTTATATATCTTTCAATATACAATTACATGATAGTATTAATTTTTAATCAGATTCTTTGGCTACAATAAAGGGGAGATTATATGGATTTATGAACAAGTATTTGAGATTCTAAAAATATCAGCTCTGTACAAACTAAGTGCAGGATAAGAAGTGTGATTTCAAATTTGTATGTTTAGCTGGTGGTTGTTTTACAACTTGTTTCTTTTTCTAAATTTATTTTTAATAATTGCAGGTTCTACAAAGGAAATGTGTCCCAGGTCGTGTAGTACACATCTGTAATCTTCCTGAAGGAAGCTGTACAGAGAATGATGTAATCAACCTTGGACTTCCCTTCGGAAAAGTCACGAATTATATTCTCATGAAATCTACCAATCAGGTATTTTTTTTTTTAGTTATAGAAATGTAAATACGTCATTTTGTTTAAGTTTTGCACATTCTATAAAAAATGGTTAGGAACTCTGATGATTGAACTTGGGGTTGATAGGATTTGGCGTTGTAGAGGAAACAAGGTCTCTTTTTCTGTTTGGGAAAGTATACCGTGATTATCCTTTTGTGTGTTGTGTTCAGTAGACCTGAGATCTAATAAGGTTCCTTTTTGGAAGTCTCTGTGTGTAATAGAAAGAGAAACAGGGAGAAGCAAGGTAACTAGTAAACACTAACAAAGCTTCAGCCTTTCCATTTCTCCCTCTTTCTTTTCATTCAGCTGTTTTCCTGGTTTGCAGAATATTTGTCAACCTACCTACTTACCTTCTACACTGATGATCTATCATGATACCTTCTTTTCCTCTAGAATTAAAGATAGTAGCCTCCTTTAATTTTCTGCAACTAATATTATGCCAGACTATTCCATTAGTGGAAAAGAATGTGTGTGTGTTTGTATACTGTATACATACATACATACATACATGCATACATTATGTGTGTATAAATATGTTGAAATAATTTATATTTAGAAAAAATACATTTTAAAAATATAAACTTTATATACTATTGTAGTTTTTGCTATGTACTAAATTTCTTCTATGTACTAAATAACTAAATTCTAAACAATGTTTGAATTATCCCAGGCTTTTTTAGAGATGGCCTACACTGAAGCAGCTCAGGCTATGGTAGAATATTATAAAGAGAAACCTGCAATGATAAATGATGACAAGTTACTCATAAGAATGTCTAAAAGATACAAAGAACTTCAACTAAAGGTAATATCATTGTTTGTCATGTCATTCTGTTAATCTGGCTGCTCAGAAATGGTCTTCAACTGCACATTTTGGTTTACAGATAAAATTTAAGTATTTATCTTTTTTCTGCAACCATCTAGTGATTGATATGTACAGAGTATATGCATTGTTCATTGATGGGGGTTTATTTTCTATTTAATTTGTTTAAATATACCAAATGATACAAACAAAATGCATCAAAATGATGCAAATCATGACTTCTTTTACTGTTTCTTTTCGTTTGATCTTTGACTGATTATGTGATTGACCAAGCAATTGCAATTACATATTCCCTACAATTCAGAATGCACATCCAGTCAAGTTTCCTATAACCTATAAAGTAACCTGTAAAAGAATTATTTTTAAGTGTTTTTTTAAATAATTGGACCCTTTTTTCTTAAAGGACTATTTCTACAGAACAGTTTATTGCAGTGGCCCTGTGGAGTGGGGGATTCACTGTGAAATAGGTTTCTGATGCCTTCTTCATCTCCCTCCCTCCCTCCCTGTCTCTTTCTTCTGGGATCGTTCCCATAATACGTTTTATTGTAATTGCTTCTAGAGAAAAGAAGACAATTCAGTCATGGCACATTGTTGAGATAGATTTTTCATGCTTTCCTTTTCTTCTCTTCCATATTTCTGTACTAACAGATAAGCAATTCCATACCCAACCTAACATGAAGACAAGGCTATGTTGTGACCTGATGCCCTGTCTCTTCCAAAAGTAATCACAAGTACATTTTGCTATTTTTCCCCTTCAAATAGGGGAAAATTGGTAGACTTTGGATATTCAGTGAACCTAATATACTAGGTATTCAGAGCTGAGAAGTTCAGATGAAGTCTTTGACTAAGAACTTTAAGAAAGGATATCAGTATTTTATTTTAATTAATGGTGACTCTTTTAATTAGGAACAAAATTAGGAACGTAGTTTGGAATTACATACACCGTATCCATAGGGATTTTTTGGACAAAAAGTCAATTTAGAGCCGTAATGAGTCTTCCAGCATCCCTTTTGCAGACCCCAGAGAGCCCCTCTCACTGACAAGTTGGAGCAAATGTTTAGCAACAGTTCCTATGATTTTTTTTGCAAAGTTGTTTATACTTGTGTCTTTCAGTCATTAGTTTTATTACAGTTTGTACCACAATGTCTATTGAGAATTGCGGTAGTATTTCCATTCAACAGAAAAAAACTAAACTGAGGAGTATTCCATATACAATATGAAAAAAAAATATAAAATGAAATTTATTATAAAGGATTAATTGAGGAGTGCCATATTTCTCAAAGGGGAAGGCAGACAGAGATTGTTTATTAAGAAAAAAATTGCTTACTTAAAAACCAAAAGAAAATCTAGAGGAGGGAAGAATAGTAAAACATACAGGACAGTCATAGGTATAATAATTTGAATGAAGCTAATTGATTTTATAGAATGGAGTTGATGAATACTATAGGGAAGAAAAGATGTAGATTTAACTATGGTATGAATGAAAGAACTAATATAGTTATCAGAAAGCATGAGCTGTTCTGGATGCATAGAATAAAAATTCATACCTGGGTGTTGTTGCATGGTATGCTTCAATAATGAAGAAACCAGAATGAGTTTTGGAGAAAAAACATGAATATGGTAATTAATGTGAACTAAGGAGAAATTATTCTGCTAAGCAATATGGGAAATTATACAGGTGGGAAACAATATGGGAAAGAACAGGTGGGAAATTAGTACAAAAATGTTATTAGGTCATTTGAAGTACTGTGCTTGTTTCCTAAATATCTGCTTAGGAAAGGTTTTTTGGTTTACCGTAGTTTTCGGAGTATAAGACGCACCGGAGTATAAGACACACCTTAATTTAGGAAAATAAGAAAAAACTGATTGGCAGGTGGATCAGCCTCCCGGAATACCCCCAATCAGTTGTTCTCAGAGGTGAATTTTAGCAACAGGTTCCTTGGTTGTGAGCTCTGTGCCTTGCTTTTTTTTGTGCCTCTGAAACTCGGTTTCAGAAAAAACTTTTTTTTCCTGCCTCTGAAAGCCTCCGAAAAAGAGCTTCAGAAAAAAGCCTCTGAAGCTGTGTTTGGGGGCTTCTTTTCTGAAGCTTCGTTTCTGATGCTTTTTTCAGCCTCTGAAACCTCAGTTTGAGAAGCTGGGCAAGGCTACATTCTGAGTAGAAGACACACCCAGATTTTCACCCTCTTTTTTTGGGGAAAAAGATTATACTCCCAAAAATATGGTAAGTATCAATTATTTTCATATGTACAGGTAGTCCTTGACTTATGACCATTCGAAGTAACAGTGGTGCTGAACTTGTTCCCAAAGCGCCCTCATGGTGATGTGATCAAAATGTGATTGCTTGGCAGCCCACTCACCCTTACGCCCTCAGTGCACTTCAACTCCCCACACACAACTATCTCCCTAAACAATGTGCATTCGACCCCCTGCACTCTGTGGGCCGTGCCGCCCTAGCTGACCTTCACCTTCTTCTTGCTCCTACTGCTGACAAAATATGCCCAGCCTGGTCCTTTGCAAGGTGGGTTGTTAGCTGCATGAGGCTTTCTTTCCAGATCACATGTGGCAGTTTCCTTCCCAGACCTGGAGAAGATGACCTCATGTGGCCAGCAGCTGCCTCATGAAGAGTCAGACCAGGCACGCCTCATCAGCAATGGAAGCATAAAGACAGTGAAGGTGAGCTGGGACAGTGGAGTGCAGAATGGTGAGGGTGATCACGGATGTTAACTAAGGTGGAGTGGCTACAGCATTGCTTTGCACCATGCTGCTGGGTCACACTAGAGTTGGGCTTTGTGCCTCAAAGGGCTTCGTGCTACAGCTCAGGAGCCTTTTGTAGCCCCGGAGTCATATGCACACCCTCTTTGCACCACACTGCTGGTTCAGGCTGAGGTTGGGCTTTGTGCTGCAAAGGGCTTCATGCTGTAGCTCAAGCTTCTTGCAGCCCCAGAGCTCTGGTGTGTCAAGAAGCGCCTTTGTTCCTCACTGCTGGACCAGGCTGTGGCTGGGATTTATACTGTGAAGGGCTTTGTTCACCCCTCATGCAACATTGCACTTCACAACCACCTCTTTTAGCAATGGAAATTACACTCTCAGCTCTGGTTGTAAATTGAGGACTACCTGTACATATCAACAAGGAATTAACTGAAAAATATAACTGATTTGATTGCTTACAATGAAAACTGGAAAGAATTTATGAAGGATGCAATGGTGAGGATAGGCCATCTGACTAGCCAACTTTCTTTTTAAGAATGTTGAAGTATTTATTTACAGTTGATATATGTTTATTTTGCTTAGAAACCAGGAAAGAATGTGGCAGCAATAATCCAAAATATCCATTCTCAAAGAGAAAGAGATATGTTGAGAGAAGCAGACAGGTATTTTTTCGTGTTGATATTGTTCTATTTTTGTGATGTATGGAAAAATAATGTGATTTCAGTAGAGGAGAAATATTACTGGTCCTTCCAAATAATTTGGGAATAAGCTAGAAAGTTTAGAAAAAAATATTCATGCAAGATAAACTAGTAGTTCCTTACAGTTTGAAATTTTCTCCTATTTGAATAATATGTTATATGTTTACTTTGTTTTTGTTTTTGTTTTAAATCACTTTTATTTTGTATGGATTACTTATATCTACCTAATAAAAGCAGTCCATATTGAATAAAGCAAGAATTCCCTTTCTTGCAAAGAGCCACTTGGTCATTCCATGTCTTTCCTCCTTCTGGAAAGTGTGGAACAGCTGAGCTATTTTTGCAAATGCTCCAGTAGTGAAGAACTTTGTCAGCCTTTTGCAAAGGGGGAAGATGTCAGTTGCCAAGACACGGATAGCAATGGCCAGAAATGGAGAGATGCAGCATAGAGAGGCAGAGATGGGGAAATTGCTGTGCTTCAGGACCAGAAGTCTTGGGACCATCCCATCCTTGCCTTAGGAACCAAGATAGATTAAGATAAGAGATCTAAATATCCTTTTCCTGAATAAATATCTAATATCAGCACCACAGCTGTTTAGTTATATAAACTTACTTTATATTATTACTGTTAGTACTAGTATTGAGTTTTGTTTCTGACCACAGTAATATGTTAACATTTTACTGCTCCTTTGATTAAATATACGGTATATGATGCAAACCACATGGCAAATATTGTTATTATAATGCAAGCATGATATTCAATATTATTGACAATTTAAAATGCATATGCTACATCTAAAAAGAGATAAACTTAAAATAGCTGTGGACCTTAAGTAGCAGCTGATTTATTTATGATTATATGCAGCATGCCACTTTTTCCCTATGCTATAGATATGGACAGGAAAGGCCTCGTTCCCGCAGCCCCATAAACTGCTCGCTTTCTCCAAGATCACGGACTCCAAGCTTCACTTCCTGTAGTTCTCCCCATAGCCCATTAAGTGCAAACCGAACAGAGTGGGGAAATGGAAGAGAGCCAAGGGATCAGTTTCCTTATTCTCAGAGAGAGGAAGATAAAGAATTACTACCATGGAGAGAGAATGTGGAAGAGAAAAGAGATCGGAGTGACATGTGGACTCATGAAAGAAAACATTATTTACGGCACCTGGACTTGGAAGACCACATTGAATCAACCCGAGGGCACAAAGAAAAATATTTAAAAGGGGGCTCACCTAGTGCAAAAGGGGCTTACCTTTTGCCTGCATATAAGATGAGAGAAGAAGATTGTTACAGAAAATCATCTAAGCAAAAGTCCAATAAATATCAAAATCAAACATTGGATTTTGCTTTGAAGGGCAAAAGAAAGGAAGAGACAAGATTGAGAGAACATAAACATTCTCATTGTGAAGACACAGCTAAGGAGGAAACAGCAGAACAAAAGTCCATCATGATACCTGACAGTATCGGGCAAAAGCAAAGCGATAAAGAGAAATTAAAAGAAAATGCTAAAAAGGCAGAGGACATGACACCTGGCATAGTTGAAAGAAATAATGTAAAGAAAGGAAAAGAAAATGAAAATGAGGTAATAAGTACTATAAACTATCATGAATGTAAAAATAATTATTTTAATTCATTATTATTAACATTAATTATGAAAGAACTGCAATTGTTTTATAGACAAAACAACCACAAAAATCTTGCTAACACTTATTTTGTTTAATTAGACTATACATTTATTTTTGCAAGCTCAGTAAGTACTCAAATTAACTAAATAACAGCAAAAATAACAAAAATATTGTAGTATGTTATATCTATATACTACTAAATTCTTCTGTCTGTAACCTTTAACTAGGTGAAATGGTGCATCATAGGACGAAACTTTTTGAATCAAGATAACTCAAATGGGCTGACCTACAGAATGTGTCAAAAATCCAGGACTATGACTCCTATGGAATTGAAATTTGGTTAAATTTGGTTAAATAAAAAGGTTCTCAGTTCAGTTACTGCTTAGCACAAATTGCATAAATATAAGAGTACAAGTAGTCCTCAATTTACAACCACAAGTGAATCCAAAATTTCTGTTGCTAAGTGAAACATTTGTTAAGTAAGTTTGGCCCATTTTATGACCTTTCTTGCCACAGTTGTTAAGCGAATCACTGTAGCTGTTAAATTAGTCAAACTATTGTTAAGTAAATCTGGCTTCCCCATTGACATAGCTTGTCAGAAGGTCATAAAAGGGATTCACATGATTCCCAAGACACTGCAACCATCATAAATATGAACCAGTTGCCAAGCATCCGAATTTTGATAACATGACCATGAGGATGCTACAATAGTCGTAAGTGTGAAAACGGGTCATTTCCCTTTTTTCAGTGCCATTGTAACTTTGAATAATCACTAAATGAACAGTTGCAAGTTGAGGACTACTTGTTCTAAATTAGAATTTTTACAAAGGCAGGGAACTGCAGGCAAACAAGACCATCTATAAGAAATTTTTTAGAAGTATTATCTTTTTTCTCAAATAATCTGTTGTTGAAGATTAGGTCAACTTCTCCCTTAAGCCCTTCTCTTATCACTTAACAAAAAAGAACTTGAGGGAAAAAATATTTCTTTCTCTCACTTTTAAAATATTTCTCGGTTTGTAAATAGACATAAAATGCTCCCTTATGTAGCTTGAGACCTTTCCCCAGGATGGAAGGTGCTACCTGAGTAAATACCATTTTTTGAACTTATACCTTCTTTTTCTTCCAAATTTGGTCTATTTTTTCACATTAATATCATTTAAAAACCTGTAAAGCTTATTTAACACTGTTTACATTTTAAGATGTGTTTTGATGCACTGTATACTCAATATTATTACTTTTGTATTCTATTTATTATATGGTTTGAAATTTAAAAACAAAATGTAAGTACTATCACTACATAAATCCACATGTATTTATCAGTAATAAATAAATTAAATAAATATTATTTATCATGGCATTTGAGTCAGATGGTTGGCTTCGTGTGCCTTCTTGAGGTCCTGAATGAAGGACAGGATATAAATCTAATAAAGAAGTAATAAAGAAGCAATCATGATTTATTCCTAAAAACAATTTGTAATAAGCAGTCTACAGGTTTATTTATTGTAATCTTCCCAATAAAATTTGCCTTTTCTCAGCAGGACTGGGAGAGTGGAAGTGACATGGAAGCAGAAACTTGGTATCCAACCAATATGGAAGAGCTTGTAACTGTTGATGAGGTAGGAGAGGATGATCTTATTATGGAACCTGATATAACTGAACTTGAAGAAATAGTAACTGTAGGTCAGGAAAAAGAAGAATGTTCCATAACAACTGCTTTAGCTGCTGGATTGGAGGTAAAAAATGAGCACAGTTTATTAAGTACAAAGGAAGACCAATCTAATATATTGGAAGCCACCATAGGATCAGAGAAAGAAAATGCAGATGTAAGTGACTCTGAAGGTGATAATAGAGTGACTAAAGCAACCCATCTAAACTTTGATACTGAAGATAAGCCAGATGAATTGCATGAAAGTAGATCTGAAGAAGATTCGGATCAGCATGATAATGACAGAAAAATAGATGAAAGTTCTAATATTCAGTTAAAGTTGGAGAAGCAGTACATATCTTCAGATCCTCCAAAGGAAGAACCCTTCCAGCAGAGTGATACAGTTGTAGATGATTATAAAGAGATAGAAACTCTGGAAAGCAGGAATAATGAAGATAAGGATATCCTGGCAAAACACTCTCAAGAAGAAAGAAATTGTGGAAGTGAGGAAAAGCCAAAGACTCAAAGTATGATGTTCCCTTTTCCTTATTTTTATATAAGCAATATATTTAAGTTTGCTATATTTTAGTACAAATGTGTGTTACTCATGGATTTTAACCTTCTGGCCAATGAGCTAGATTGATGAACTGATTGTCAACATTAAATCATATCAAATATTATCAAGGATATTATGTAAATATTTACCAAATATTCTTGAAGAGTTTTCTTGTTATGACCTCTTCTAAGTTCTTACAATTTGAAACATTGTCATTTTAAATTACTTAGACTTGTCAGTGTGAGCAATTATTCTTCATTTACGGCTTGTTGAACACGTTGTTCCTAGTATCAGTTCCATCTGCCTGCTGTGCTAAATAGCCAGTTTCTGGTGCAGCCCATCAAGAAGGGCGAAGCTTTCTTCTCACCAGTAATCTGTCTGACCTTCTCTGCTCCTGCCTTTTCTCTGCCCTACGTGTTCTTGGATCAGGGACAGAAGGCAGTTCCTCTTCTTCATCACTGACTGGCTGCAGCTGCATGTTTTCTTCACCTGAAGCCTCAGGGCTGTCCCACTGCATCTGTGCTTGAGCCAGATCCCTCTCAGACTGCTGCTTGGAGATATTAACTAATTTCCCTCCAAAGTCCAGATGAATCTGGAACTGTTTCATCTTTCTCCAAGATAACATCTGGAGAGAATATTAAGGAAGCAACAGGGGGAGTCATCACAGTGTCTTTGTTGGGACAGTCCTAACATGTTTCAGTTTTGGCCTCATATTTTAAGAATATTTTTGTTTGCAAGAAAATAATTTGATAGACGCCTCATAGGAGCTTTTTATTTAATAGGATAATATTCCAGAATATTTTATTTACCATTGTGCTTTACAGTATTTGCAAGATTACAATTTCCAAAATACTGTAATGTAACAATTCAATAACTTCACCTAAATTCTTAAGAAAAAGTAGATGGAACAATGCATAGTAATTTTGGAGAATATCATATGAAAGAATCCCTGAGTGATCTAGAAAATGTTTTGTAGGTGGTATTGCAGGCTTAGGTGTATGTGAAGGAACTACTTTCATTCAAAATGTTCCTCTGTTTTTATAGCAAATTGTAGGTATACAGAAATAAAAACTCCTGATTTCCCAGAAGCTGAATCAAAAAAGTCGTATTTTTCACCATCGTGGGAACAAGATGATGTATTTACAGAGATCAACATTCCACTAGGTTTGTCTGATTAGAAGTGATTCACATATAATGTTACTTTTTACGGTATCTTTATTTTATAGAACAATGTATCTTGAGTTTATTCAGAGAGGTTTTCTATCTTGAGAACAATATTTAAAACTCCAGATTCAAGAAAATACTGTGAAAAGTATCTGTTAGACAGAATCTGAAAAATCACAAATCCCCAGTTGCTTCAGTATGTAAAGTCATGTATCCGGTTCTGAACAGAGTTAAGTTTCATTAATCAAGATGAGCACGGACCATTTTTCTTCAATGAAACTGAGAGAAATCAGTTGATTTTCGCTAATTAAATTCAGGGAAGCAGTCTGCTTCAAGTGAATAAATAAACAAAATATAAACAAATATTTCTGCTTAGCTGTTAGAATGGATAATGATGATAATGATAGTACTGATATCATATATGGAAATGACGATAATCAAGGAAAGAAAATATGAGAAGTTCAACTTTCTGCATATTACATATTTAAATTGAAATGTTAAAAAATTAATTGGAAACACCAATCCTAATAAAGTAAATAGGATTAAATGAGTATGGATGAATGGTACTGACTGGATTTTATTATTAGCTGCAGACAACGTATCAGGAGCCCAAGACAAGAGCAGACTTTTAAGGAACCTCAATACAAAAAGCAAAAGGAGAGAAAAATAGTGAAAGCACTGAACACTCACTTTAAAATGTTAAGTAACCATGGGTTTGATTGATTATTTAACTGCTGCATTTCCATCTGTTTCCCCAGGTCAGAGCTACTATAAAAGAGAAAGAATCCCAGAATGAAAGGAAATGGAATTTCCCACTCCTTTTTTCCCTTCCATTCTTTAGAAACAGAGGATAAATTTAGTTTATTTTCAACTGTAAGCCTTCCTTCTAACATTTGGATTTAAATCCCTCTTTTCTCTAAAAGGAAGAAAAATATACAAGGAATAAAAAGGGCTAATATGCTTTGTCCAGATCTTTTTTTAAAGAAATGCAGGTCTGGCATGAGGAATCTTCTTGGTCCAATTTTACAAATTGGTCAAATAAAAAGCAACAATGAATATTTACATATTTCTATAGTTTTTTATTGATGTAAATAGTCAAATGTTCTATATTGAATTTAAAACATGTAATAATTGCAAGATGAAAATAATTAGATGTTTACTCATTGAAATAATTAGAAGTGGAAACATGAAAAATACTATTAGGCTATCTGTTAAATGGTTTTGGCTATACTATACAGGTAGTCTTCAACTTATGACCACAATTGAATCCAAAATTTATGTTGCTCAATGAAACATTTGTTAAGTGAGTTTTGCTCCAGTTTACGACTTTTCTTGCCACAGTTATTAAGTGAGCCAATGCAGTTGTTAAATGAGTAAAATGGTTAATAATAATAATAATAATAATAATTTTATTTATATACTGCCCTTCTCCCGAAGGACTCAGGGCGGTGCA
>JANHZT010010201.1:14079-24970 GCA_032468215.1 Stegonotus admiraltiensis
GAATTATGTCTTCAAGATGCATGGAGGGAGGTAAATAAAGAGAAAAAACAGTACACATTCTATTCTAGTCCACATCAGTCATGGTCTAGAATAGATATGGTATGGATGATGACAGAAAAGATGTAGAAGAAGTGGAAATAATGACAAATATGTCGGCAGATCACAATCTGGTAAAAGTAATATGGAAAGGACAATGGACAAGGAAAAGATGGATGATGAATAAAGAAATACTAAAAGATAAAGAATATATACAGATGATGGAATAGGAAATTAATATATTTTTCAGGATAAATACAAAAGAGTAAACTTCACTTCAAAATCTATGGGACACGACAAAAGCATACATAAGAGGCCTGACAATTGCATATACGGTGAAGAAAAATAAAAACAAACAACAAACACGAGATAACCTGCTAAAAGAGCTTAAAGAATATGAATTTGACCTGCAGAAGGAGTCCCAAAATAAAACAAAGGAAAAATAAATTTGATAAAACATAAAATTAATTTGATCACACAAATAGAGATAGCATGGAAAATTAAATCAGCAAAACAAAATAATTTTGAATATGTAAATAAAACAGGACGTTGGTTGGCATATAAACTGAAAAAAGAAAAAGAGAAAAGAACAATACACCAATTACAAGATGAGAAAGGAGAGACACATCATAGAAATGAGGACAAAAAAAACATAGCGAAAAACTTTTTTCAAAAGCTATATGAGCAAGAGGAGATATTTGAAGAAGATAGTAAACAATATTTTAAAAAATCAGACATAAAAGGATTAGAAGAGACACATAGGGAAATATTGAATAGGCCAATTAACATGATAGAATTAATAGAGGCAAGAAAAAAACAGAAAAATAATAAAACTCCAGGCCCAGATGGCATCCCGGCAGAATTTTACAAGTCGTGTCAACATCCACTAGATGAAATTTTACTCGAAACCTTTAATAATGCACTCTTGAAAGCCAAAATTCCCAAATCTTGGATGGAAACCATTATTACGCTTATTCCAAAAGAGGAGACAGACCAATCACAAATCAAAAATTATAGACCGATATCATTACTAAATGTAGATTACAAACTATTCACATTGATTATCGCAGAAAGACTAAAAAGAGTAATAAATGAATATATTCATTCTGATCAGAATGGCTTTCTCCCAAAAAGACAAATAAAAAACAATATGAGAATAATAATTGATGTACTGGAATACTACGAAACAAATTCTGATAAACAAATGGCACTAATATTCTTGGATGCACAGAAGGCCTTTGACAACTTAAATTGGAAATTTTTATACTACAATTGGAAAATATGAAATTCAGCAATAAATTCGTAAATATGATAAAGAAAATAAACTCTTCTCAAACAGCAAAAATAACAATCAACGGAGATATGACAGAACAATCAAAAGGAGTGTGACAGGGATGTCCTTTATCCCCTTTGTTGTTTATATTATCTTTAGAGACATTGCTAAATGAAATTAGAAGAGACAGAAATAAAAGGACTGAAAGTCAAAAAAGAAGAGTATAAACTTCAAGCCTTTGCCAATGATATGGTCTTCATCATAGACCAGCCAATATCAACAGGACCCGAACTGCTAGCAAGAATAGAAGAATATGGGAGGATAGCTGGACTTAAAATTAACAAGCAAAAAACAAAGACACTAATGAAAAATCTTACAAAAAAATAAGAGAAAGAAGACAGAATGGGTATACAAATGACAAAAAAGTAAAATATCTAGGAATATGGCTAACTAACAAAGGATCATCGATTAGAGAAGATAACTACAATAAACTAACAAAACAGATAAAAAAAGATTTAAAAATCTGGAGTAAATTACAATTATCATTTCTTGGGAAGATAGCCTCAATTAAAATGAACGTGCTACCTAGAATGTTATTCTTATTCCAAGTGATTCCTATAAAACCAGGGAAGAACTTCTTTAAAGATTTCAACAAACTTATAGCAAACTACATTTGGCGGGGAAGAAAGCAAGGAACAAAATAAAACATTTACAAGACACAAGGGAGAGAGGAGGATTAGCATTTCCAGACTGGGAAACATATTACAAAGCAACCTCACTGATATGGATTAAGGATTGGATAGAACTAAAAAATAAAAGAATACTGTCATTAGAAGGGTACAACCTACAAAGAGGATGGCATGCTTTCTTGTGGGAGGGAAAAAATAGGCAACACGCATATTTCCAAAGACATATTATCAGGGAAGCATTGCTCCAGACATGGCAGGGGATAAAAAAGAAACATTACGATAAAATTCTGGAATGGCTATCCACTATGGAGGCACAAATCTACTCTAATGCCCTGGATATTGCCAAAATGAAAACTTACAAAGACCTGCTGAATAATCAAGGGGAATTAAGAACAAGACAAGAATTGAAAGAATTGGGTACAGACATTGACTGGTGGCCTTATATGCAAATAAAATCTAGATATAGGACAGATTTGGCACAATTTGGATTACAAAAGGGAAGATATGAATTAGATAAAATTCTTCAGGGAACAGACAATAAATTGATAAAAAAACTTATAATTATTTATTAAGATACAAATTGGAAGAAGTAGTAAAGAAAATATGATAATTTGGGTGAAAAATTTTGAATACAATATTGAATTAGAAAAATGGGAGAAATTATGGAATATAAACTATAAACTAGCAATGTCTGTACCCTATAAAGAAAACATGTATAAAATGTTTTACAGGTGGCATCTCCCACCTTCCAGGTTGGCAAAGATGTTCCTGAACACTTCCCCGCTATGTTGGAAATGCAAACATCAAAAAGGAACTTATTACCACATGTGGTGGTCCTGCCACAAGGCAAAACAATTTTGGCAAACAATTAAAATACAAATAGAAGAAATTATAAACCAACAAATAGAAATGAGGCCAGAAACCTTCTTACTGGGAATAATTACCGGGCCGTATGAAAAAGAAATAAGATATTTAATTATTCACATATTGACAGCAGCACAAATAGTTTTCGCTCAAAACTGGAAAAACAATGACATACCATCAGAAGACAAGGTGATTAGGAAAATTATGGAATGTGCGGAAATGGATAAGCTCACAAAGGAGATACAAGAAAAAGATGTAACAGATTATTACTTAATTTGGGAGAAATGGTATAAATGGTTGGAGGAGAAAAGGGAAAAAAGATATGGAAACAAATGGGAAGATATAAATGGTGGAAAGGAAATTAGGTACCAGTTTATGTTAATTGTAAATAAAATATTTAGATTAAGAGAATATGTATATATGATATACTAGGAATATATGTATAAGAGATATATTAAAATAAGAAAGAGAAAATGTATAGATATAAATATAAATTACTGATGCGAAAATGTTGAAAAGAAGATGTAAAGATGGATTTTGTTTATTTGTTTGTGTATTTTGTTGTTGCTTGTTTGTTCGTATTTTTTTAAAAAGTTTAATTATATATATATATATATATATATACACACACACACACACACACACACACACACACATACACACACACATACATACATACATACATACACATGTAATATATAAGAAATTTCCATTTCAGCATTCGTTCCAAAGTAACCAATGGCTGCTTGCTCATCAGACCTTGCCACTGGCTGACTGGGCACAGGTATTGGAGAGAGGTGGGAAAGAGGGTCTCTCATCTTCTCTTATGCCATGCATCCTACACGGTTATGCGAAGTGTAGTTGAAAGGTGTGGTCACACTGAAGTGACCACAATTTTCCCCAATTTCTTTCCTGCAGGTATCATGAGCCCCAGCATTGTGTACGTTAGCCCATTTGAGTTATCTTGGTTCACTTGTTCCCTATTCATTCCAATTTTGCCCAATTGAGTTGCCCAAAAGTTATATTTCATTCCATTGTTGAACAACTTATCGTTGAGAATATTTTCCTAGTGCATAACCAAACCAAACTCTGCTTCTTTATAATTTTAACCCCTTATTTCTTACCAATTGTTGCCTTCTATACATGAAAGCAACTATCATGTTAATCTACAGTATTCTTCAGACTAAACATCCTCAATCGCTCATAGAATTTTCTTTCTAGACCCCTTACAATTTTAACTGCTGTTCTCTGTACACGCTCCAGTTCATCAAAATCCTTCCTAAAATGTGTGCCAGAACTGGACACAATATTCTAGGTATGATCTTATCAACACTATGATTTCATTTATGCAACATAAAATAAAGGAGATCAACCATGGAAGTGAGCAAGATAACCCTTGTAGTCAGCTTCATTTAAAAAAATTCCTTATTTCTCATATTTTTATAACATTGATGTGCATTCCTCATATGAGATGTAATATAGTGTTTATTGCTTTTAGGTCAAAAATTCTTTAATGTTTTATATTTAAAACACTGTTACAGAATTAGAATTAGTTTCAGATCTCAAATTTCATATGTTTTTCTTGTTATATTCACTAGAATATCACAGGAATGAATATAACAGAACTTACTCAATCAGACTGAAATAATGAGATATCTTGATTATGCAAATCCGTGTTTGTATTTAAATATTTTTAAAAACTGTTGCCCACTTTCATTTTGTCTCGCTGTTACGTTTGCAAACTTTTATGCTGAGAATATGTAACTCATAGGCGAGACCCTTAAATTGGGTAGGAATTCAAAAGCATAGGTATATTGATAGCACATTATACAATGCATAATGAGATGTTTAACTTTCCAAAATAGGCAATAGGACAATTAAAACTGCAATGTATATTTAAGTATCAGAACCTTGTTTGAATTAAGAACTTTAAAACTCTGCTAAACAAGAAAGGACAAAACCAGCCTCTGTCTAAGGTTGCCAAGCAATATGATACTTTTTAAAAGGGAGGTGAAGGATTGACATTTAATATTTGTAATATGGAAGTTGTTGAAATATTCAGCTTCAGTGGGTTTTCTTAAGCAGTTGCAGTGAAACAAAAGATATGGCAAATCACTATGACAGATGCATCTAATGGTAATGCTGTATATGTTTCATTTAATATTTTAGATCTATATTTTTCTTCCATTCTGACTTATATGGCTGTTATATGGCTCTATCTTAAGCAATGCAACCTACAATAAGAACAACAAACAAAAAAACTCCCAACAGAGTAAAACCCACAACTGTTGCTTAACAAACAATCTTCAGTACGTTCAAGGATATAGTCATCACCCTCAATCTGTAGCAATGCAGGTTCAGAGGACCCTGTCAATTAACCATTAGCCAATATTATCTGAAATGTTGTATCAAAATAATGGATGAACATAGAACATAGGCATTATTGCAAATGTCTGAATGCTCTGGCTTCCTACAGGGGAATCAGGGGAAATATACAATTGCCAAGGAAACAAATGGGCATTTCCATGAAGTTCATAGGAGACAAATAGGAACTGGAAGAAGACGGTGTTTTTTAAAACATTATTTATGGCCATGTCGCCAGCTCCCTCTGCTGAGTGCTTTCAAAATTTACCTTAGCTCTGAGACGGCCTTTATCAGATGGACACAGAAGCTGTTTCGGCTACACTTAAGACTGAGACAAATGTCAAGCCTGGTTCTATACAACAGTCCCCTTAGATAATAAACACTCGTCTACACTCCTGTTCAAATGGGAAACAGTGATGTAGTAATAAGGTATGCAATCATAAACTGATGATTCTCAACTCTTAATTTAAATTGCTTATTCCTACCACTCTTCCTGCATCTTTCTAAGAATGGATTTTCTTTCTTCCAAAATAATGGAAAACAGGTTAATTTCAAGAGAGCATTTATTAGAATGAATAGGCTGTCTTGAAATCAAATAATTTCTTCATTTTGTTATAAATCCTATATGAAACCATTTTTGTATAGTGATTTACTCCCCAATCTCCTTCAAGTCTGCAAAAACAATTTAATTTGTTTTTTAATAACAATTTCATTCATAAATTTAAAAAGTCACTTTTAAACATACAACAAAAGTTTAAGTAAGAGTAGATATAAGGTAGAAATAAAAAAGAGAAAATGTAAGGATCAAAAAGAAAAATGTAATCACATGCATACTGCTTTTGTTCTTTAATTAACTTATTCTTTCACTGCTTTTTAGATATAGACTCTCTTCTAGTATACTTCTATCTAATACCACCCACATGCCTTAGAAGACAATCAACCTTAAAAAGGGAGTGGCAAAAATGTGTAGCAAATTGATTATTAACTATACACAAGGACTATGACAATCAAATACTCGGGCTCAAATTTTGGAACCTGTTGTAGAAACTTGGACAGCAATTAGGCAAAGACGACACTGATATTGAGGCAGCATGGCACCTGGAATGGGCATGGTAGGTGTCAATTACAAATGGGGGCTGGTTGTTAACAGTAATTCTGACCGTGGGGAAGTCCCACAAGCTTTACATTATATTGCAATGGAATGACCCTGTCAAAGCATAAACGCAGTGACAGACCCATCAGAAGATTCCCAGGTCCCTGCAAGGATCATTTCGAAGGCACTGGTGTCCAATGGCTAAATGTCCTAGATATTCGGCAACTCTAGTAACTGCTCATACATAATTTTATTCATCATTTACATTGTGCATTTTAAAAGTGATTCAGATACTGATGATTATATTCTGATGCACATTTTATATGCTGTTTTTGTGAATTTTATGTGCTAATGCTGTAATCTGTTATACAGGTAATCCTCATCTTACAACCACAATTTAGCCCAAAATTCATGTTGCTATGTGAGAAATTTGTTAAGTGAATTTTGCCTCATTTTACGACTTTTCTTGCCATAGTTGTTAAGTGAATCACTGCAGTTGTTAAATTAGTAACACAGTTGTTAAGTGGAATCTGGCTTCCCCATTGACTTTGCTTGTCAGAAGGTCGCAAAAGGTGATCACATGATCCTGGGACACTGCAACCGTCATAAATATGAACCATTTACCAAACATCTGACTGTAAATCACATGACCATGGTCACTTTTTTCAGTGCTGTTGTAACTTCGAAAGGTCACTAAACAAACTGTTGTAAGTCAAGGACTACTTGTACCAGATGAAATAAAGGTATAGACTCCACAATGCTACAAATAAAATTAAATTATAAAGCAAAGCAAAATAAAAATACAGCAATTATAGTTTAGTATTGTATAATACATTAATTATAATTCAAGACCACAGTACAACCCCTCACTTAAAAAGGTAATAAAATAATTAGTTAATTAATAAAAAATAATTAGTTAATTATTATAATTAGTTAGTTATAAATAACTAACTAATTTGTCACTGTTTTTGAGTTTTAATGATTCAGGAGCACAGCATTAAAACAAGTAATCTCAAATCTATCACCTGGCTTACAAACTAAATAAAATAGGAAACAATTTGAAAAAAAAGATTGAAAAGATATACAGAACTGGAATACTAATTTTGCACTTTGCATTGTTGATATCTGATACAACAGTTATTAAAATATATTTCAATTTTAGACACAAACTTTGGAAAAACAAAAAGTGCACATCCAGGTGTTATTCATATGAAATGACTTTATCTTATCAGAAAGATCACATCCAATAAGATATTCAGATACAATTCACAAGATATTTATATATACTTGGAATACTAAGCTAAACGTTTTCTCAATAACAGGGCAGCAGCAAGGGTAATAGGTGTATTATTTCAACAGGGAAGAAAATATATCGGAATGGGTTTCTTCATATATATCTTCCCCATTTAAATTATATTCCTACTAGCCATGACACAATTCTAAATATGTCAGGTGCAAAGAATTAAAACCATACATTAAATTGCAGTTCAAAAGGTTTATTGCTTAATTCTATACCCAAAAATCTAGTCAACTAACATTCAATACTAAATTGGCAGCAGATAAGGGTCAATAGAATTCAAGGTTGAGCGTGGACCATTTGTGGGAATGTAATGACTATGCTGATGATGTGCTTAACTCTGTCCCCCAGTCCTGCCTGCTCTTCTCATACAAAACATTTGAGGACAATCACAGTTGTCCCTATATGCCATCTTGGGTTTCACATTCCACAAAATACTGCCTCCTGCCAGCAATTTCAGATATCCTATTCCATATCCCATTTCTAAGAGATGATAATGGAATCATTCATTTGTGTTTTTTCTTTTAAAACTATAATTCTTGAGGAGGAGCGCCTCTCCCAATATGAATGTACCCAATTATTAAGATCAGTAGGGGAGATCCATTTGCAGATAGTTTGGCTATTAATATATGGGAAAGTACAGTTAATGAATGCATGTATAACTAAATTCTATTTGAGGAACAGTCTTGCTTCAATGGGATTGGCCCACCCCACTTGCTTTGGCATGCTGGAATCCTGTTGGTCAATGAAATTCAGCTGGCAAAGTCTAGGAGAAGAGCCTTATCTGCCAAGGCCCTGCTCTTTGGAATATATTGCCACCACAGGTGAGATGAACTCCCACCCTTTTGATCTTCCAGAAAGGAATTAAAACTTGGCTCTGCCAGTTGCCTGGGGCTCCAATAGAGGCACTTTACCCTGGAGTGTGGAGTAACAGAGACAATCCTATCTCCTTACTGCTTGTGCCCTTGGTTCTTAGTTTTATCTAATTCTCTCTTATGTTTTTGTATTTATGGTTTTATTGTATTGAAAGCTGCCCACTGTCATTTTGGATAAGATGGGAGCAAAATTTTCATCTTCTTCAAAGGGCATTTTCATTGCATAGAATTCTTTTACTGCAAATACATTTTTTCCATTCAGTCAAACCGCTTGTCTGTGCACATTTAAAATGGGAAGGACACTGTTTGCAGTGATGACAATTTTCCTCCCTCTGCACTCCCCTCCATCATAACACATTCAAGCTCATCTCAACATCAAGCTTGATCATTGGTTAACTAGGGCATGTAGGTACTGAGATCATGGTATCTTTCTTCCTTTCTGTATCCTAAATGTGTCAGTTCACTTCATATACTTCATGTGTGATATTGGGTAATGTAAGTTGGCTTTCAGGTTATTTTAGATGAGTGTTCCTTCCTTTAATAGTATAACATAAGTGCACCTGCGATAAAATTCAGATTTTAGTTGAGGCATACTGGTCCTAATGTGCTAACCACTTAGGACTGTGATCTAAAGAAAAGTTGTATTCTGAATGAATGCAAGTCATCCTGTTAGTTAAGTAGAATGGGAAGGTGGAAATGAGATGACAGCATACAGAAAAAGTGATTCAGCCAAGGAAGAATGAGAATGATTATTGCTTGGCATCTGGTTAGAAAAAGGTTAGCTAGTTTAATATGGCCAAAGATGAGTCTAAAAGCAGTACTTGACTGTGACAAAAGACTGAGAGAATTAATGAAGGATCTGTGAATGATGAAAGGTTTTGAATGCAAGACAGAATAGTTATTGTTAGTGTTGAAAGCAGTAAAATGGACATGGAAGAAAACTGCAGAAAAGAACATCTGCAAGTTCTGTGTGAAAAAAAATATTAGTCTATTAATTAATCTCCCAAGTGAATGAATGGAAAGCAGGCTTCAAGAAAATTACGCTGAAACTTTTTGTAACCGATTGAAAAGAATCATGTTATGAAGAGTACTACCATATGGAGTTATACTGTGGAGTTATACTGTACTATTCAGGTGCAAAGACAGACATTATGAAGTAGTACTGAGAACTGTGCGGATATAAACCAGATTTGGTTAGGTTTTCTTCTTCTTTTCCTTTCTTTTCTTCTGTTTGATTTCTTTAGTTTACAATTTTTTCTCATCTTCTGTACTTTATATATGTTTATCCTGAGACTAACGGGTGTATGTGTGTGTTTGTGTGTGTATGTGTGTGTGTAAACGTATGAATAGGGTTTTTTTAAAAAAAATAATCATGCAGTACTATACCTTCTGGCACAGAGAAAAACTTACGAACTCAGTAATCAGCATGATATCAATAATTCCTATACACAATCAACTAGGCAATAAGGCTAGGAGGAACCATAACCAGATCTCAGATTTGAATTTGTTTTGTTTTATTTATTTGTATACCATCTTTATTATTTTTTACAAATAACTCAGTATCTCATATTGAGATGATGTGGGGAGAAAGCAGAAAAGCATACTATAGTATTACAGGTAATTCTTGAGTTACAACCACAATTAAACCCAAAATATATGTTGTTAAGCGAAACATTTGTTAAATAAGTTTTGCCCCATTTTATGAACTTTCTTGCCAGTTGTTAAGTGAACCACTGCACTTCTTAAGCTAGTAACATCGTTGCTAAGTGAATCTGGCTTCCCCCACTGACTTTGCTTGACAGAAGGTCACAAAAGTGGATCGCATGACCGCAAGACATTGCAACTGTCATAAATATGAATCAGTTGCCAAGAGACAAAATGGTCGTGTGAAAAATTGTCATAAGTCACTTTTTTCTGTGACAGTGTAACTTCGAACAGTCGCTAAAAGAACTGTTGTAAGTTGAGGACAACCTGTATTTTATTCACCTTCTCTCTCTATATATATCTTCAGGAATGGGAATGTTTAAGAGTGAAACAATATAAAAAAAGTGAATACAAGCAGGCCTCATTTTTAATGATACAATTTTACAATCATACAATTTTAATGGAACCTGCTTATTATGGTTGCAAGTCAGATGGTCTTTAAGTAAGGCACTCACATGACTACCTCATTTAAAAACTGTCATCTCTGCTATCCCAAATGTGGATGTTAAGTGTTAATTCATTGCAGCTGCTCCGAAAATGGCATTCACTTCCAAGACAGAGTCACAGAGTCTAGGAATATTGAGGGGTAGAGCAGCCTGTTTTTCTTCCACAATGCAAATTCTGGACATCTATAGAAAGTGAGTGATTGGTGATGGGGGTGGGGAGGAGTGTGGGATCTGGTGGTGTAGGATGGGG
>JANHZT010010204.1:11497-23134 GCA_032468215.1 Stegonotus admiraltiensis
CAAACCCTATATTTTAACAGGAAAAGTAGGGGGTCGTCTTATACGCCCAGTCGTCTTATACGCCGGAAAATACGGTATTTTGTATTTACAAATGTGTGGATATCCTCTTAAATAGGTCTAAATGCCCCTAGAATATCATAATCTAGAGGATTTACTGAATTTGCATCATTTCTTCTATCAAGATAATAAAGTATACCACCCTACCCTCTATTATGGTATGATACAATTCTGCTTTGGTGTTCTACAACTGAAAGTTAATGAAATCTTACAGAATAGATACATAGCCAACTGTTTTATGTGACATGTTGTAATGGAGAGATTTAGCTATACAGATTCTACAACAGGTTTTAGATTATAAGTCAGATTCAAGATTTTGCTTTCAATGTATAACGCTTTAAATAACAGTCAGAGACCAGAAACATGATGGCTGTTGTCACCATTACAGGTAGACCTCAGTTTACAATCGCAATTGAGCCAGAAATTACTATTGTAAGTTCTGCTGTCATTAAGCAGATCACCATCTTCAATTTTATTATCTTTTTTGCAGCAGTTATTAAGTGAATACCATAGGCATTAAGAGAAACCATTATACCCAATTTTTTGTCAGAAATTGGAAGTTAAAAGCCAATTTCCAGCAAAAAAAATAATCATAAATTTCAGTCACATGACAACTGGACACTCCAAATGTTGGCAAATGCAGGTTGGTTGCCAAATGCCCAAAATGCGATTACATGACTGTGAGGCAGGAGGCAGCTGTCAGAACTTTGAAACAAGATTGTTGGGAGCTCTGGGGAAGTCCATCATAACTTCAAATGGTCACTTAAGGGACTGTTTGTAAATTGAGGACTACTTATATAGTCATGGACAATATTTCAGATCATTATAGAAGATCCTACTATGTATGCCTAGAACTGTGAAGTACAATTTTGTGGTTTCTTGTTTGTGAGCTTTCTTTGTAATAGTGCCTTTGCTTTAAAATTTTCTGCTCACTGCTCACCGTTATATATTTTATATATTTTAAGGCATTTTTTGTAGAAAATTTTGTCTAAAATTTTAAAATTTATTTAAGTCTAGAGCTGTGATTCTTAAATTGGGAGTAATTATTCCCAGGAAGGTAATTTGGTTATATCCAGGGGGTAGTGAAGCAATTTGTAATTGCTTGTTTGTGAGTCAAGGATCCTGTTTGGGACTGTTGCTGCAAAAATGCTTGGGTAAAAAAAAAACATTTTGTTCATCTATTTTATGGGACTAATGACATTATTTGAGACTTGGAACAGGAGTAATTGAGTCAAGCCATTTAAGAACCTCTAGCCTAACTTCTAACATCTAAAATAAGATTTTAATGTCTATAGTTAAAAGAGCTGAGCCAAATCTGGAACTATGCCTTAATGTGAATGATGATCTTCTTCCTTTCTTTAAAAGACAAGTTCTGCCACTTTGGAATTGTTCTTTATTCAGCCTTGGTCCACTATACTCAAGTGGAACCAAGTTGCTGTTATATAGTTTTAAATATAAAACATCTACACTCCTTTTTAAATTAATTGAGCCTGAGTATTCTTAGGTGTGCCCTTTAAAAAGGGCAGTCCGCCTATATATAATGTATTTGAAAGGCAGATGAGTTCTGTTTGAAAAGAAAATGACATTCTTATCTTTTTTGTTTTATTATTAGGGTGGTGTACCATGAGCTTGTGCTCACAACCAAGGAGTATATGAGAGAGGTTACCACCATAGATCCCCGCTGGCTTGTGGAGTTTGCCCCAGCCTTTTTCAAGGTTTCTGATCCCACAAAGCTAAGCAAGCAAAAGAAGCAGCAGCGCCTGGAGCCACTTTACAATCGCTATGAAGAGCCCAATGCCTGGAGGATATCACGGGCATTCAGGCGTCGATGAACCTCATCCCTGTGTGGCACAAACTGTTCAATATCTCTATAACACACACTCTGATTTATGGCATTTTTGGCCATGTGTTGTCATTTTTCTTAAGTCTCAAGGCAAGCGATGAAGCAGAGAAATGTGGCACTTGAAAGGCATTACCTTCATCTAATTGATACCATTGTCAATTTCAGAGATGTCACTTATTATTAGACAAACTTTTTCCTTCTATTTCTACACTGTCCATGGATCAAAAGTTACCAAACATCTTGGTTAATAAATTAATATTTCAGTATTAATTTGTGGACTTCTCATATTGGAACCTGGTTATCATTGGCTCTGATTATAGTAGAAATGAGAAAAATGCCAATTTCTACATATAAGAAACTCATTTTTCAGAAGTGATAACACTGACTACCTTTTTTTAACCTTAGCAGGCCATTTAGAGGGTGGAAGATTGTTGGTATGACATAACCTAAAAATGTTAATTGGCATCATTATTGCATTAAAGCAATATTCCTGTATTTTATCAATTATTTTTCCAAGCAGTTTTTTTTTCTAATTTTAGATAAAAAATACCCTGTTTCCCCAAAAATAAGACATCCCCTGATAATAAGCCCAATCAGGCTTTTGAGCGCATGTGTTCAAATAAGCCTCCCCCCGAAAATAAGCCCTCCGCGAAAATATTTAAATGCAGAGCTGGAAATCAGGTAAGATGGCAAGAGGAGCCCCATCTTGCTCCATGCGCCCCAAAATAATAAGACCTCCCCTAAAATAAGGCCAAGCTCTTATTTCGGGGTTCAAAAAAATATAAGACAGGGTCTTATTTTTGAGGAAACATGGTAATAGTGCTTGACTACCCTTCTATCTTTTCTGCAATTATTTGGTGATACTTTCTGTCTTCATGATGTCAGGGAGAGCTCTAATTTGCAGAACTTTTCCATTGCCCATTTCCTGAACTTAAAGATTTTAAATGTATATTTAAAAAGGACCAGCTTCATTCATATGTCCATAAGGAAGTGATGGTTCATGCAGCCATGAATTGTACAGCTCCTTTGATTCCATTTACATTGTAGTTTTGCAATCTATTTACAATAAAAAAAATGCGTTAAATTGATAGCTGTGGAAGGGATTATTTCCCCCCCCCCACATCTGGGACTGTGAGAAGATGAATGATCCCTGTCCTGTTTTTTTAACTTTTATTTTTTTAAAAATAAAATAATAATTATAGGAGCATTTTGCTTATTGAAGATTTTGTATTCTTGATTTTTTCACTTCCTGGCAAAAAGTGGCAGAAAATTCTACTATTGTTCTGCGGTTTCTGATGTTCGGGATTGTAGAGCCACAAAAAATATCAAGCAAGACCTTATGTGCTTGAAGTAAGCAACTTGTCTTCTATTCTATTTGAAGAGCTTTCATTAGTAACTTCAATTTTATACAATGAGAAACTGCCAAAAATAAACCCTCTTTTTACAGTATCTTCAAATGACATGTATTTTTCTGAGGTCTTGAGAAAAGAGAAGAGAAAGTGATATCCAATGATTTTATTTGGCTCAATTTGTCTGTCACTGCAAGGAGCTAGCATATGTTCAGCTAGAGGCAGCTTGAAATTCCTAGCTATTGTGCCAAACAGTGAAAACATCTGGTTTAAATTAATTTATAAGAATAAATTGGTATGAGTTGGAAAGTTGGAGGAGAAATAATCTTCATCTTACAGATTTAGAAATATTCTAAATGTTTAGAAAAACAAAAAAGAGAGAGCTGGCCTTGGAACCTGTGGGGAGAGGAAGAGTGAAACTTTGGAAGGAGTGCAGAAAAAGAGCAACAAAGATGATTAGGAGTGTGGAGCAGTAGTGGGTTTCAATTTAGTTTGCTACTAGTTTGCTCGTGAGCGTGCGTGTGTATGTGCATGACACTTCTGTGCATGCGTAGAAGCAGGTGGGCAGAGCCTCCTGCCGCCGCCACTACTGGTTCACCTGATCCGGGGTGAACCGGTAGCAACCCACCACTGGTCTGGAGGCTAAAGCATATGAAGAAATGTTGCAGGAATTGGGTATGTCTGGTCTAGGGTATTTCTAAGGGATTTGATAGTAGAGTTCTAATATTTGATGGTCTACCACAAAGAAGGGAGAGTGTCAATCTATTTTCCAAAGCACCAGGACAAGAAGCAATAGAGGTACTTTCCCTCTATTCCCTCTATCAAGAAGAGAATCAACCTGAAACTAAGGGAAAAAATCCTGACAGAACATATAACCAATGGAATGGCTTGCATTTGGAATTTGTGAATATTCCATTACTGGAATATTTAAGAAGAGATTGGACAGCTATTTGTCTAGAATGGTATAAGGTCTCTTGCTTGACCAGGCAGTTGGACTAGAAGATCTCCAGGATGCTTCTGGCTCTGTTCTCTTACATAAACTGACGTACCCCAACGGGAAAGGGCAGAAACTGGGTTAGGACAGGTCTCGGATTACAAAGGCTTTGGTACATGCTATGTTGCACAAAATGATAATTCAGACAAATGCAATATAATCTGATTTTACTTGAACATTTGCTACTCTGCTATCTGACTCCCATTATGTACTTGTAATTATGCATTTGAGGACCCAGATTGTTGGGGGCAATATGCAAACTCTGTAAACCGCTTAGAGAAGGCTGTGAAGTACTATGAAGCGGTATATAAGTCAAAATGCTATTGCTATGCATTTCAGTTATGTTAATTAAAGGAGGGAGACCTAGCACTGTTAATTCCTCCCAATGCCAACAATTTATTTTATTTTTTTGTTTCCCTAATGTTCTCTGTTGCCATTTAATTAAAAAATTATGTACATAGAATTTTTTTAAAAAATTCTAAATAATAATAATAAGTAGTACAATATGTGTCACTAGCATTTGCCTGGCTAGTTTGTAAATTGGTCATCCTTTTTTTCCCATTCAATCATACCTGATTTTCAGAGACTGCCTGGACTGCCTTGCAGTTTTCTTGGGAAAGTTTTTCAGAAGTGGCTTGTGCCATTGCTTCTTCCTAGGACTGAGAGAAAATGACAGGCTCAACACCACCCAATTGGCTTCATGCCGAAAGTGGGAGTAGAATTTAGCCTCCTAGTTTGTAACCTGTTGCCTTAAGACTCATAAGACTTGGAGAAGATCAATGGACCATTGAATTGAACCCACTGAACTCAACAACAGCAACAAAAATACGTTGTGGGAAAATGCCGATAGACATCCAGTGTAGTGGAGCCTTTAAAGGGATTAGTTTAAGAAAAGTATGTCACAGTTTTCTTAAATCAATATATTTTATTTAGTAATGTTTGGAGACTTGTTTTGACAATTTAACATGGTACTTTGAGATAAGCAATTTATCTTCATACAGTATTTAAATGTTGCACTTGTTAACAGTTCAAAGGAAAAGCTACTGAAATTCTTCAGCTTGGACTGAAGGAGGATAAGATTCTTCTGGTTCTTAAAATCTCATGCTCTTACATTCTTACTACTGTTTTCAAGGTGATAGCCACTACTATCTGCCATTACAGGACATTTACTAAGATTCTGAAGCATCTGAGATTCAAGGATGAAAAACTGCTTGGGGAATGTGCTGCACAAACAGCACCTCTCTGTAATTTCTCCAGCCAAACACAACCACTTTAAGGAGATGCAGACAAGAATTTTGTTCAGTTTTCCATGTGCTCTAAGTCACTGTTTTGCCTCAATTACTTATCCTTAGCATTTGCTGCCATTGAAATTACTGATCTGAAGGCTTTTTTGGCTAGTAACAGCTAAGGTCAACATAGCAGAGAATAATTCAAATACTCTTACTCAGAGCTCACAGTTAAAAGAGATTCTAGCTGATATCCTTAACACTTCCACAGTTGTGAAACAGATGCCACCATGTAGTGGTGAGTTGTTAATTGTTAGCAACTACTTCTTCTAAAGTGTTTTGTCTTTAAATTTAAAGATTAAATTTATCTTACATATTCGCCAACTGGGAGATTATTGCGTTCCTCTCCTCAAAATGCATGTAAAAACAATGAAGCTACAGAAGCGCAACAGCAGCAGTAAATCTCTGGATTGTCTTCAATTCAGGCTCAGCTGCCCCATCTTTGCAGGCTTTGGTCAATCTCAAATTTGCAGGTTCTCAAGACCGTCTACCTGCATGATATATCATACTTACTTCTTGTTTTTTGTTCTGGTTTTGAGTCATCTGAGATTGTTTTTGGATTAAATTTTTCCATAGCTTTGTAGGCCCTATGATTAATTGGACAGAATGCTATAAAATTATTTTCCAAAAATAATTGCCTCAAAACAGATATGCTGCAGTTAATTATATAAATTGCGAATTTCCATTAAAATGTATTTACCAGCACAACCATAGGCTACTCTTGGGATAACAACTCTATTCAGCAGTATCCATTTATGGCATAGTCTCAGAAACCACATTGATTTCTCCTTCCAGTTGGGTTAATTGTTTTTATGCTGCTGTTTTGATGTGAAAGATAATGAAAAAGAAATCATGAAGAATTTAATGTCAAAAAAATTCAGGAATTATAAATAGTTAAAATTATGCTGTTAATTTGGAGCAGAGAATAAGTAACTAAACTTATATCTTTGAACATATCTTTGAACTAGGGATAGAATTCAGCAGGTTCTGACAGGTTCTAGAGAACCGGTAGTGGAAATTTTGAGCAGTTCGGAGAACCTGTAGCGGAAATTTTGAGTAGTTCGGAGAACCAGCATTTACCACCTCTGGCTGACCCCAGAGTGGGGTGGGAATGGAGAGTTTGCAGTATCTTTCCCCAGGAGTGGGGTGGGAATGGAGAGATTTTGCAGTATCCTTCCGCTGCCACGCCCACCAAGCCACACCACACCCACCAAGCCAAGCCCACAGAATCAGTAGTAAAAAAATTGGATTTCACCACTGCCTTGAACCAACTGCTTAGCATAAGATTATATAGGTGAATTTACATCATACAGTACAGTAAGGCATAACGATGTCTCTGGTTAGGGTTAGGGTTAGGGTTAGGGTTAGGGTTAGGGTTAGGGTTAGGGTTAGAGTTAGGGTTAGGGTTAGTATTGTAATAACGTGTTGTAAGAACCCAAGTATTCTTGAAGTAGCACTTATAGGAAAGAAGAAAGGGCACTGATGAAAATAGTGTTGCAACAGCAGCTGCCCTTTTGAAATGTCAGCTCTAATATTCTAAAAATTATGCTTTTAAATTTGTAGATGATAATATACTTTTAAGAAGACAACATCATCATTCAAAATGACTCCTTGACAGGCTGGAACATTGGACTAAATTCAGCAGAATGACATGACCTAGCAAAAAAGGAACATATAGATATAGAACTGGATGGAAACGTAGGACTTCTAATAGAATATCAGCATCTGCTGAACATCAGCAAACTGTATGATGAAATAGCTAAAACAGCTTGCATAATCTTGGACTGCATTAGTAAAATGCCCTAAACACATTACATGTAGTTCCATTGTTATGGAGGTCTGTATGAACATACTTGGAATTCTGGTATCACATGAGATAAAATGGAGAAGCTGGAGTGATTTCAAAGTTACCATAAGTTACCATAAGGAATCAGGGTTATTAACCTTAAAGGAACTGGTCAGGTTTTGTTTGCAAAGAGAAGACTGAGGAAGGGAGGATAGTCTATGCCTGAAGGCGCTCAAGTAGGACTTTTTTGAAGTACAATAACACATTTTACCTGCTATTTTAATTTTGAATGTGTCTTTTTATTTTCTAGTGGAAGGTCATGGAGAGCTAGTTTGGTGTAGTGGTTAAGGCATCAGGTTATAAACTGGGAGACCCTGAGTTGTACTCTCACCTTAGAGCAAAGCCAGCTGGTTGACCATGGGTCACTTACTCTCCAGGAGGCAGGCAATGGCAAACCACTTCCAGAAAACTTGCCAACGAAACTACAGGGACTTGTCCAGGCAGTCACCAGGAGTCAAAAATAACTCAATGGTTTTTTTAAAAATGTTTTGATGTGACAGATGGTAAATATGTATTATTACCATGATCACATGATCAGCATTCTTATGCTTCCCAAACCAGCCTCTGAAAAGAGAGTTAATGGAGAACCCAGAGCTAAAATCACAAGTCACAGTCACACAATATCTTGCTGAATGACTGACCATCCAGCATAAACTCATTGTCACATAATTTTCCAGTTAATTATCATGGGGTTAATGATGGAATTGCTGGTCCAAATTGTGGTCACTAAGCAAAGATTACTTCTGTCTTTTGCTAGAGCCTTAAATTTTTTTTGGCAGATGAGGACCTCCTGTTTTCAAGCAGTTAAGTGTTATTGCAGAAGCATGGTTGCTTCACAATTTTGTCTTGCCCCATGTAATCTGTACAGTCACTGGAGGAGACTTCTTATTTTTGCTGTTTCTCAGATCCTGATATTATTCCATGGTGGGGAGAAAATATGCCACTATGGTAAGTTTGATTGCTAAGCCAGAAATGATGAGACCAATTATTCTCAAAACAAAATATATACTAAACAAATATCATACATTTTTTCAAAATATTATATACACATAGCTGTATAGAGAGAACATATGCACATTAACATTTATAATTGAGTTCTCTAGTTTCACTATTTCCAAGCATCAAAGATAATAATAGCAGAGTAAATAAGGTCTTTCTAGGGAAATAAATCATTTGTCTGCCAACATCTATCTTGGATTATTTTAATATTTAAAGTTGTACTGGGATTGATCATTGTAAAATATCAAGTTAGCAGAATTATTCAGGTCTAATCACCATTTCTAGACAGATATTCAAGTGACAATGAGCTCAGGTTTTCTGGAATCTGATTTGATGGAATAACTATTGCTATTTGGAAATTTACCCATTGCCTTGAGTAACCTTTTAGTAATGTGAATACTGAATATCTCATGAAAAGTTAAGAGCTCTCATTTATAGTTTCACAGGAATATGTACTATCTTCTAATAACTGCTGAAACTGATGAAATATTTGTACCAAAGGGAAAGTTCATACGATATTTTCTCTCGTAGAGAGACAGAAAATTTATGATCTGTTTGCAGAGAAATGATAAATCAAATTCATATCTGTACCGAGACTAATTTTACTCATTAATATTTTTTTTCTGTAATTATATGGAAGTCTTAAAGAAATTCTGTTCTTTGGTATTTCTGTAATACATAATTGTTTGCATTGGAAGAAATATCAACATGGTGTTACTAGATTAATATTAAATATGAAATTTATATCTTCTTTCTTAAAAGTAGATTGGATGATACCTTCCAGCATAAGAATATCTCATTTAACAAATGCAGGTAAATTAGAATCAGGTATGGCTCAGATTAGTTTCAGAATTGCACAATTGTAAGACTTCCATTGCCTTGGGTAATCCTTTGGTTGCAGCAGCTCTTAGAAGATTGGCTGTATGTCTTGTAATATGATATAATATCTAAATATGCATAAACTGATATTTTTGCAAATGGAATTTCTGCAATATATTGTTCAGCTTTGCACCACTGTGTCATTGTGGTTTTGAATATTAGAATGTCATAAACATTATAAAATCTTCTTTCTATAAATCTAAGTTAGAACATTTCTGGGCAAGGGAGAATTTAAAGCAATGCTTCCCAACTTGGTAACTTTAAGATGTATGGCTTCAAATCCTCAATTTACCAGCCAGCATGACGTTCATATTTCCTAAAATTGTCAAGTTTGAGAAACAGTGTTCTAAAGAATCTCTTAGATTATATTTTTTCAGAATGAAATGATAAAAGTTGCAGTTACTTTCAACTTTGTCAGGCTCACAACTTACATCAGCTACTTTTTTAAAAACTACATGTATTGATGCAATAGTAGTGCTATTTGTTATAACTCTCTGTTTAGGCAAATTCAGTAGTTCATCTTTCCTCAACTATGAGGAAATATACCTGGCTTTCCAGGTATATTTTACAACAATTTTTGTTTTTTCCAGCCAGAATAGCAATTAGGATGATAGAAATTAAAGTCCATTAAAGTTGTAATATTATAACCATTGATTGAAGACAAATGGTTCAAATATTTCCTTAGATGTTGGATCTCTTAGAAAATATTTCTTAGCTTCAGCAACTTTGAGATGAGTGGAATTCCCAGCCAGCAAGTCCACATATTTTAAGTCATTGAAATTATAAACACTGTTTTAGGACTTCTGGATAAGGAATGTTGAGCTAGCAGGTCATCAAACAAGCAGAGAAGATGATGTGGCCATGGCTAAAGCACAGCAAGTAGACCAGTCTCATAAAACCTCTCCAGATAAGGAAAGGATAGGAGATCATATGTTTATGCTCTAGATAGCTTCTTTTCAAAAGGGAACCTCTTCTAACTGCTTCCTGCAGATTTGAGAGGATGAAGAGAGGGTATAATTCACTCAACCACAGCTTTTGAAAGGACACTAGGTTCATTACCTCAATATCTAATTTTCAAAAGTTACCTATCTTTTAGGGGTATTATAGATCTTCAAAGCAAGAAATCTATAAAGCCACATGGTGAGTTTACTTCTTTCCAGAGGAAAAGAGAAATTACCTATATTCTTTAAATTACCTCATTCTTTAAGAATTTGAAGAATTTGAAATAAATGCAAACGCTAAATTAGACATTAATCTAAGAAATGACCAAAGTTCATAAATGACTGTAGAGACCAAATGAATTTTGAATATTAGGACTTTTGCTATAGGTTTTTAGAAATAATCATAATAAACAGCATCTTTGAGGGAATTGTTGTTTAATTTAAGATTAAATTTGAGAATTTATGATTTCAGAAATTGCACATGGAGAGAGGTGAGATTTCGAGGTACAAGGAAAAAGAAAAAAGTGTTTTGCTGTTTGTCTTTGATTAGTTTTGAGACAAAATGACAGAAAGGAGTATGATATTTAAGTTACTTCAAAAAATATTTGAAGAATGGGGACAGAAACTTGTAGTGACAGTGTCAGCAATGGCAATTGCTCCTATGGATAGATTATGGCCAAAAGTTTTTAAAGAAGAAATAACAGATTTTAAAGATATACAGATGAAGAGCTGAAACAAACCTTATCTCATTCAGAAGTATTAGAATATAAAGAAATTATTGAAATACTGAAAGATAAAAAATTGTTTAAGGCAGAGATGATAGAAGTTTGTACCTGTTCTGAAGATTGGAAGTCTCTTCTTTTCTGATTACAGTTTACATTGTTTTTTACATTGTAAATAAAATAAAAAAATAGTCTCTCTCAAACACATACACCAGCCTAAGCTAAAATTTTGTGAAAGCTATTGTTCTAGTTAATTGTTCCTCTAAACCAGACCTGGGCATTCTATTACCTGCGGGCCATATCTAACCCTTTGGCTGATCTTGTCCAGGCCATGGTGATGGTGACAATGGTGGTGATGGGGACCATGGGAGCAATGAAGGGGACCATGGCAGCAGCAATGAGCCTGCAGTAGTGGTGGCTCTATTGGTTTGGTCTCCACAACAGTCTCAGTTCCACATATGCCCCTAGGGCCATGATGGTGAACCTATGGCATGCGTGCCATGCCACCTCAGCTCTGGGGGGCATGTGCGTGCCGGCCAGCTGATTTTCGGGCCTTCTGGGCCCACCAGAAGTAAGGAAACAGGCTATTTCCTGCCTCTGGAGGGCCTGGGGGGCGGGGAGGCTCGTTTTTCTTTCTTACCTGTCTCCAGATCCTCTCTATTTATCTGGGAAGGGCGAAAACAGCCTTTCCCACTCCCTCGGAGGCCTGAAAGGCCCCATT
>JANHZT010010208.1:17634-41207 GCA_032468215.1 Stegonotus admiraltiensis
ATGACTATCATTAAGTGTTGTACCTTATGATTCTTGATGAACGTATCTTTTCTTTTATGTACACTGAGAGCATATGCGCCAAGACAAATTCCTTGTGTATCCAATCACACTTGGCCAATAAAAAATTCTATTCTATTCTATTAACAGTACAGCAAAATTAAAGCTTGTCTCTGAAGCTGCATATCATGTGAGTTTCAATTTCTATTTTGCTCAAAAATGTAGCCTTCATTTTTTATTCCTGAGATCTACAGTAGAAAACCATATTCTGAATTTGTTATGGCAAGTGGAAATTCATGAAAGGAAAGGAGGTTAGATTTTCTACATTTCCTCCATAGACATCTGAAAAGCAAAAGCTATTCAGCAAAGAGTAGCTGAACAAAAAGGGATCAAATCATTTTTTTCTACTTTCATAATTTTTTTTGTTTAACTCTGGATACTGGAGAGAAAGTTATAGTACCTAGCTGCTTTGATGAAACATGTGTTACCACTGACTTAAAAAAATTGTAGCCTTTTAAATTCTATTTGAAGATGGAGGTTCCTTCTCCGAGCTTGTGGGTCGGTTTCCAAATGTTTCATTACCAGGCTAGATAACATCTTCAGCAGAACTTAGATTCCCCTAAGTTCAGTGGTGGGATTCAGGTGGTTCAGGCCGGTTCTGGTGAACCGGTAGTTAAATTGCTAGCTGGCTCTGCCCCTTCTTGCCCTGCCCCTTCCAGGAGTCCCCACACACCCCATTTTGGCTCCCAGGTAAGTGCAGGCAGTCCTCTTAGGCCCAAAACAGGGGGTGGGGGGGTGGCACATCCCCCCTATGGCCCATTTTCACGTCCAGAAGGCTTCAGGGAGGCCTAGGCCCAAAATGGGCCACAAGAGGGCAGCCCCCCCCCGCAGCCCCTTTTTGCTCCCAGGAGGCTACAGGGAGGCCTACTAGGCGCAAAACAGGGTGCAGGGGGGCGGCGCATTCCCCCTGCGACACATTTTTGCTCCCAGGGGGGTGCAGGAGGCAGAGTGCTGCCTGTCACACCCTTGGCCATGCCCACCATGACCACACCCACCCATTAGGGCAGAGAACCGGTTGTTGAATTATTTGAATCCCACCACTGCCTAAGTTCCATTAAAGATTTTACCTAGCCTGGCAACAAAATGTTCTGAAACCAATCCACAAGCTCAGGGAATCCTCCACCCTCATCCTCCACCCAAGCTACACATATTCACTGTTATCACAAATTCTATTTGTTCAAGGGATTTAAAGTGACCTGGCACAGTCAAATATAGGAGTTCCTACACTCTGATTTCAGAAATACAAATCATTTTGTTAAAGTTTTCATTTATATTTTTGCTTTAAATTTTCTTTTTTTTATCTATCAAGCCATTACATAAACTCATAAAAGATTTCCTTTATGCCCTTTTAATTTTATTTTAACCACTGGGTTGCCTTATTAGACAAATGAAAGACTTTTAAGGTATAACAGTGCCTGGAGCTGAACATAAATGATTACTAAATAGCAACAGCACTTATTATATATCATTTCATAGTGCTTTACAGCCCTCTCTAAGCAGTTTACCGAATCAGCTTATTGCCCCCAACAATTTCGGTCCTCATTTTACCAACTTCAGAAGAATGGAAGGCCAAGTCAACCTTGAGCCTGTGAGGATCAAATGGCTGGCAATCAGCAGAATTAGCCTGCAATACTGCATTCTAACCACTGTATCACCACAGCTCTGTGGTGATGCTACATTACATTTTAAAAAAATAATTATGTGTGTTCTATGCCAAAATGTATTGATATTGTTCAACAGTTTGGTAATTTAGCAAGTTATTTCATTACTGGAGTAAATATGATATATTTCTTGCAGGCTCCAACTCTATGTAAGTTTTTAGTAATTAGGTTTTCACTTGTTGCTTGAATTCACTTACATATCTTAGGATAGTTGTTAAAAGGGATCTTATATGCAATAAATTAGTCATTCTTATGTGCCTGCAATATAGTACTGAGCTGATGAGTTCAGTTCATTAACTGGAAAATGATTGCTCATAAGGGACAGAATAAAGATTTCCAAACTAAAGAGCCAACAGTTGTCAACTCCTCAGCAGCAGAACTAGGAATAATAGCAATCAGATTTAACAGCCTATGTGACTAGAGAAAAAGCTGAAGTAAATCTTAAATCAGAATATTTAATGTTCAGTTTTTGCAGATAAAACTACCCACACCTAAATACAATTGCACACAGATAAACTTCTTCCTTTCTTCTGAAGCCTCCTCCTTCTCCTTTTAAACAGCTATTGAAGCATCTTGGAGAACCCAGGAGGCTGCATGGGGGGAAAGAAAAATCCATTTGATCAATAGTGCCCATTCAATGAATAGATAGATTTTTTTGAAATGATTCTGTGTAATTGCACAACTATAACACAAGATCAAAAATGGCTTCCTTTAGAAAACCATGGAGATGACTTTGGTAAAAAATGTTTAAAATCTGTTACAAATGTTGGTATAGTACCGACATGTCCTCATATCTACCCATGGGTTTTTTTTGATTACACACATAATATACAAACAAGTTCAGTGCTTTATCAGTATTAGTTACTTACTTCTATAATTTGAAGATCCCCCCTTCCCTGAAAACCCCTGCAAGCAGTATACATTAGTTGATTGGCTCTGGAACATGAGGACATAGCATAATTGACTGACTGTAAATTATGCAACATAGCTTAATCAGGTAACATAGGATAATTGACCGACAGTTCTTATTATCTGTAGCCAGCACAATTTAAAAAAAAATTCTACTGTTTTCCTTTGGAACTAAGACTTAACTAGATAGGGGCATGGTAACTCATGTGGTTAGGACACTGGGTTGGAGGGAGCCTATGCGCAAGACCTGAGTGCTGCTGCGTAGCAAGGTGAGCTCCCGTCATTCGTGCCAGCTCCTTAACGGAGACATGAAAGGAAACCTCACGGCGTCCCCTGGGCAACAGTGATATCACCAGCTAATCCTTTTAACGGAAGTACCTTAAGCGGTATGTCTGACATGAATTGGAACAGGAACGGGAATTTATTGGATTGTTTAACCACCCCAGAATTCCTAGGTTAGATTTGAAAAATCATCTTTTATTTAAAAGGTAAGACAAAGTCTCATTCTGTAATGTAGTTATTTAATCAAACATTTGGAAAGTGATTCACGGCTGTTAATTCAAAGATACATATATACGTACATAAATACATACAGGAGGCAGTTCCAGGGTATAGGAATTAATTGAAATTGTGGTATTTCTTTCTGTTCAGAACAGGTGGATAACAAAACCAAGACAAATCCCAAGTCAACAAGAATGCTCGGGAGAAAAAGTAAAGGGGACAAATCAAGTAGGTAAAATAGTTTCAGGCATTTCTTACTGATGTGAAAAAACTGTAATGAATGTTTTGTGGCTCTCTATTGCCTAAAGCAAGAATATTTTATTCTTTTCAGAATACAAGTTCACAAAAATACAGAATATATTTTGTTGCAACTCCTATTTTTTCCATTCATCATTTGTTAGGATCTCAAGAACATGTAGTGTATGCAGTGCTGGCATATGCTTAATGATCCTTTTACCAAACAAATGTCTTAAATGCAAATGAAGAAATTAGTTAATATTGATGCTGCTGCTATATTAAATCCATTTAATATCACACTGTGTTTCTGAAATGAGGTGCTTTCATAATTGTAACTTAAAGACTTGCTGAAGAAAGATTTGAAATTAAGAATGGCCAAGTCTGCTCCTGACCCATTTTTTAAGATGTAAAAATAAAAGGATTGTCCAAAGTTAGGAATAGGATTTAATATGACCAATCCACTTAAATATAAGCGAGTATTACAATATATTTTACTGTAAAAAGTCCTAATTTCACATACAATTTGGGATACAAGATGATAATAACTGATCAGAATAAGGATCTTGAATCTGTGATGAAAAACTCTTTGTACAGTTGCCAAAAGTTTAAAAATTAGCAATTGCAATATGATTTGTCTCAAATATATACATTTAGAAGTTTGAATGCATGTTTCGGATTATTAGGAAACTATATCATGTTTTTATTGAACTTTAAATCTGAGAACATCTAGAATATAATGTACAATTATAGTAAATACCTCCAAAAGAATACTATACAGCAAATAAAATGTTCAAAAGGAAGATTTTTCCTATGAAAAAACATTACATTTAGTCAGTAAATTTATAGTTTAGATGAGGCTAAGAACGTGATAAAAAAGATAGGATTATGTTAGCAGACATAACCTTTTGACCAAATACAGCACATTATTTAGCATTAGTTAATGCTAGCCAGTTTGGTCTAGTGGTTAAGGCACTAGGCTTGAAAGTGGGAGTCTGTGAGTTCAAGTCCCATTTTAGCCATGAAAGCCAGCTTGGGTGACTTTGGGCCAGTCAATTTCTCTCAGCCCAACACACCTCACAGGGTTGTTAGCTTGGAGGAAGAAAGTGTTTGCTACCTTGAGTTATTCGTAAAAATAATTAAGTAGTGGATACAAATAAATAAATATGAGGTCTTAAACTTTCTTTACTTTTGGTTAATGCATTATTATATTTATATAATGCATGGTATTTTTCTATCTTCTTATTTTACGAAACAACATTTTCTTTTGTGCCAGAGAGAATAAACTTTGTTATATTGAATTTGGTTTGATTTACTGATTCTCTTGGTCAAAGGACCCAACTGCGGATCAAGGCTAATGCAAAGAATTTGCTCAGCCTAGATTTGTCCTTAACAGTATTACAGGAGTATTCTATTGCTCTGTACTTTCGAATCAAATGTAGCTAGTCAATGTTCTGATCTAGCTCCCCAAACATGACAAACGCTCTGTATTTAGATCAATGATTCCTTTATTAGGAGCGCCAGCAGCCCTGGAAAAAAGTTTCTCTCTCACCACAGTCTAACAAGTCTGTCCGGCAGGGAGATGAATAGTTGTCTGCCACAAGTATTCATCTCCTCCCCCTTCCTTTTATCCCCAGAGCTAGGGTGGGGCTTTGCTAGCAGTGGTGGCTCTTCCATTCCAAGGATTGGCCCACAGATTTCCAATGCTCTCCTCTCCTCTGCCTTCTGCACATCCACCTGTCAGGCACTGGACCCAGCTGTTCCTTCTCTTCCTCATCAGCCACCTCTAGACCTGGGAGCTGTTGATCTGAGGGCTGACAGACAGCCTAGGCTCCACCTCTGTCTGTCTCTCTCTGACAGCTCCATTCCCTCTTCCCTCTCATATCTCTCAGTTGCCTTGATGCCGACCCTTACTCCCACACCTCCTCCTCATCTGATTTGGGTGCCTGAGGGGCTGGCGGCTGACAGGCCACAACAGTCAAATTCTTTGATATTGAACTTACTCTATTTGTTGAACAATCTTTTTGTTAACTATCCAATCATTTGAATTAGATCTTGATATTGTTTGTTAAGCTGAATTTTGTACAAGTGGCACAAGTCTACAACAGCAGCCAAGAGTCCAAAATGCATTGTTGTTTTAGTTTGTGTAAGTCTCAGATATTCTGTATACAATATTGCAAGTCATTTTAACTAAGGAGAAATTGGTAGGACACACCATTGGCCACAGTAAATATGTGTCCTTACCTTCCCTACCACTGCTTTACATTTCTACTACCAAATCTCTTGAGATCAAATAATCTGGGGATCTTACTAAAACTAGAGAAGACAAAAGGATTTTGCCATTCTTCATCTAAAAGAAAACTGACTGAATGTAGTTTGAGAGTATGCGTTTATTCTTCACAGAATATTTTAACAGCTTTGTTCAAATCTGAGAGAAAGCTAAATGGTAAGAAGAACACTTTACAGAGTCACCTTCAGCAATATTCTTGTCATCTTCAACACTCACACAAAAATGAAAAATGGTTTTGCAATGCATGAATTAAGCTTGTATCAAACTCACCAGATGTATGCTTTTTCTATTGTTCTCATCATATCTGTCTCCCTAAAATCCCCAGAGTCTTGTACTATTTTGCCTCTGAACAGAAGAGGTGATGTTTGAGAATCACATTTTTCTTCCTGGTCCTTTTCAGAAACAAGCTCCTAAATTGCAAGCAACGGAAAGCTTTAGTGAATACAACAGAGTAATCCTATATATTGAGAGAACCAATTTGGTGCAGTGATTAAAGGCATCATGTAAGAAACTGGGAAAGTTCTAGTCTTACCTTAGTCCCAGAAAACAGCAGGGTGATTGTGGGACAGCCTCTGCCCCTCAGCCCTAGGATTAAGATGATGGTAAGACATTTCCAAAAATACTGCCAGGAAAATTGCATTATTTGTCCAGGCAGCTGCTGGGAGTCAAAAGTGATTTTTAATACACATATGTATTAGGAGAGGCAATTATTTTGTGGCATGACAGCTTCTAGAGATGTTCTCTACCAGCAATGGTGGACCAAGGCTAAGCAACCAGGGTTAATCCACTCACCTCTGATTGATGATATAAACTCAAACCAATTTTATATTTGCAACAGGGAAGAGGAAATTGTTTTTTCAAGAAAGGCTCCAGGTACCTTGAAATGATGGCTGCTCCCAAGTGGGTTAGCTTTTTTCAATCCTCCCCAGAAACAAAACCCATTAAGAACACTTGCACATGATTGAGAATTCTGGCTTCCCATGAATGAACAAGTGTACTAGTACACAATCCTCTGCCAGTTCCATTTAAACAAGCTAAATGAACCACAGAAAGCATTTGCAAGATGTCTTGGGATGTGCAAATGACTTCAACAGCCATTTAAGTGGCTTCCATTCCAAAACATTTTTGGGAGCGTAAACAGTGGTTCGAGATGCACAGAAGCAGTCAATATCTTATACTTGACAGATGGCAGAACAAAGAGAAAGAAATTATGCATGAATGAATTCTGACCAGAAAGGCAATATAAATTAACACATGCTTTTGGAGATATATTCAGGACCAGGAACATCATAAAGATGAGGTACAAACTGAAGCTGATCACATTCTTTAGAATTTTGACAAATGACTACACTTGTTTTATTCAGACTGACAAAATGGTTGAAATTATTCAGTATGAGAGTGAGCACAAATAAACATATTGATTCATAAATCAAACCAACTTTTTGGGATATACTATTCCAGAGGGCATAGATAATATTGTTTTAAAGACAGGAATTGGAAAATGCCCAATCTGTCAGATCTTACTGAATGGATAGAAACAATGGGAGACTTCCAGATCCTATACAATGAAGGTTACAACTAATACCCTGAATTGCACTTGGTAACCAAGTGCAATTGCTTAACGCACTGTAAGGCGCCCTGAATCTCTGGGGAAGGGCGGCATATAAATCAAACAAACAAACAACCAGAGGGGCTGGCAGAGAGGTGTACCTTGAGTAAAAGAAGTAAAAAGAAAGGAGGGAGAAATACTTTCAGACTTATAAAATTGATGTTAGCCCTTCAAGACAGTCCAGACATGAAACATAACAATGAATGTTAACTTTATTTATCTTCACTGTAAGATTACATTATCAGAATATTCCTTCCTTTCCTTTCACTCTCCAGAAAACTAGGTAAAGGTCCTTTCTGAAATGCTTTCCATGCCCCCTCTATTTGTGGACTGAGATAACATTCATCTCCCAAAATCATTCCTACACACCAATACACACATTATACACATACTCAAGAATACCATGATCAATGGTTTTGAAGGGCATCAAGAATCCACGGGAGAAACACCACTATCCAGATTCTGCCACAGGTCATCAATCGATTTGATCAATGCTGACTCTGTGTTATGTCTTGGCCTGAAATCTAATGGAGAAGGCTCCACAGCTTCCAGCAAGGTCCTCTGAAGCTGCAATCCAACTGTCTTCTCAAGAACCTTCTATAAAAAGGAAAGTTTAAAGGCTGCATTAAAGTTATATAGCACCAGTCTAGCAATGGCTTGAGGAGGAGGCCCCTCCTACCCAACTCACTCAAAGATGGACCCAAACAAACATACTTTGCTACTCTTGTAATATAAAGAAGGCAATTACTCCAGATTTCTGCTGAACAAATTCCCTATTCATTCTTGCCATATTTTTACTTCCCCAAAACAAGTTATATGGAGTTTGAGCTATATACAAAGCTATATTCAACCTCAAATAATGGAGATAAGATTTTTGGCAGCTGGATTGTACTTTGCTACTGCATATAGGCCCAGAAAGGAGATTTCTTGGACAGATCTATAATCTAACCAACTAACAAGCTTTCAGGAAATCATCTTGAATTGGTTTTTTGAAACAACAAACACTGACAGTCTAGCCACAACAACTCCACTGGATACCCACTTAGCTTGCAGAAAAGAGTGTTTTACTTTTTCTTCATTGTAATAAGGTTCTTGAATCAATTAAAGAAGATGAACTTCAAAGTCAAATGCTGCATACCTGGCACAGTGTGACATAGAGATGCCATAACCTGCTTATTTACATAAAGTAGTGCAGAAATTACATATCTGCATTTTGAGTGTCTTAAAATTACAGAAAGAAGCGTTTACTCTGTAAGTCCAACATTGCTTGCTTTGTGCCCTCTCAATATAATGACACTTCAACTTCTCTAACTCCAGTTACTATGCTGGCTTAGAATTCTATTCAATATATCTGGAAAATGAAGAAAGCTGCTGTAAGTTTTAAAGATGCACAAATCAGCACTAGAACAAATTTTAAAATAAATTATTGATACACTGCCCTAATAAGAATATCAGAATGAGTAAAAACGTACAACTGAGTTTATGCAAAACATTCAATTTCAATGTGGTTCTTTTATTTTAGCTTAATGTGTTTCAGAAAACCAGCCATTGTGTACATAAATTGTTTCATAACTCAATATCTGTATGAGGGGTCCTGGGTGCTCTCTGCTTGTTTTCTTTAAGACGTTTCATTACCCAAACTAGGTACCATCATTAGTGCTAATTTCTTAATTAATATCTGTATGCCTCTTGCCAACTGTGACATATTCGATTAGCCATGATTAAGCAAACTATTATATATAAATTGAACTATCTCTAATTTCTATGACTATATAAATTTAGAATCCTCTCTACTCTTGAGCCAGAATGAGTAATAAAAGCTCTTTTAAAAATTTTAAGCATTCCATGGGCTTCATAATTTCTAGACTTTGAGGCCTTCATCCTGCAGTGGATAGACAATGGCGATGATGATGATGATGATGCATCCCTTTAAATTTCTCTTTAAAAAAACAAATTCCATGGTTTTATTTTTGCAAGGTTTAGTATTATACTGTAGTATTCCTATTTTAGTTATTTATTATGGAATAAATGCAAACAGAAAAGATGTTTGTATAGACTGAAAGTTATATTGTATAATGTAATGTAATAATATATAAAAATTAAAATAAAAAATATAAAAAGTAATCAATATAAAATATAAAAATAAACAGGATAAGCAAGCTCCAGCTTTCAAATGTTTACATTGCCAAAAGCATCTTTGAACTTCAAATGGAAACAAACAGAAGCCATTTGAAGCAAATATCTGTACTGTAAACCCTAAAATGCCTTAATAGAATTCAGAATAAAAAATGCCAAACTCCTATCCCCACCATCCAAAATCTAGGATTTCTACCATCAAAATGTTATCTATTCCTAAAATATGCATAATTATTAGTGAAGAAAAAGAACTAAGCTAGGTTTCTACATCGTTTATTATGGTTTTCATTTAGCCTAGCTACAAACACAAACACACACACACGAAGAATGTTCTTCCCATGTAGAAGGCTGTTTCCACATGCAAAATACACACAAGGAATTGCCGATCAAGGCTACAAAGCAATGTAAACCATCATGATGAGGTAATCTCCATTTTAATTGCAATACCAAGTTTCTAATCCAGACAAATCATATGGGATGGGAAGGCCTTGTGAGATTGGGATGAACCAACAATAATAATGTCAGTCCTCAGTTCTAGCTGATCACCTTCTTCCCAGGAACTGGGTGGCCAGATCACAAGTTACCTTGGATTCATTCTGCTATTGATCAATGCCAGAATCATGTACAAGTCAATATCTTTCCAATATTTTGTGATAGACAAGCATATAGACTAAGCATACAATATGGAAAACTGTTGGATGAGGAAAAGAATGTACTGCTGTCCAAGATTTGCCCTCCTGGCTTTTATGTGCTCTAGCAACTACAATGCCTAAATTGGATAAGTGACATAGAAACAATTACTGATAATGTCTGGAATGTGTAGGCAACAAGGATGAGATTGCTTCTGAGGGACTTCTGGAAGTCCAGGAAATGAAGTAACACAAACGACAGTGGTGGAAAATGAAGCATAAATATGACTGAACATGGTTGCATGATGACATTTGGCAATATGTCATTATCAACAAGAGCAGTAAAACATGAATACTTCTCTGCTGTTACTGAATCTACAAAATTCTTGACCAGGAAACCTGTTCAGGGTTACCTGTATCTTTTGTGAACAATGTGAGAAATGATTCTTCAACCGGTTACGATCACACATGTGTAGATTATTTGCAGATAAAATCATGCATATTCATACTAAATTGGATGTGACTGAGACAGAGTATAGCAAAGTAACTAGCACACCTTGAAAAGGCATGCAGGACAGAAACACCAACCTATATTCTGGCACATGTAAAGTATAGGTATTTCTTACAGGCTAGCTAGCTTCTCAGCAGCTAGGGCAAGGCAAAGAGGAAAAACAGAAGGGGGAAGGGAAGAGAGAAGACATCAAAATCTTTGTTCCCTAGTTAAAAGAAAAAAATAATCCTAGGCCAAAATAAAGAGGAATGCTGGAGGAGGAAACAAGGCTAGAAAATGTGCATTGTTTCGAAGGTACTAAACAGCTCAGTAAGCTGAATCCATATTACCTAGCAAATAGTGCAACGCTTCCCATTAATATGAAGAGGCATTTCCAACTTGGTGGGGTTGGACATTCTAAACTAGTGATGGAGAACCTATAACATGCATGTCAAATGTGACGCACCATGACATTTTGGATGACACATCAACGTTCACCAACAGCTGCCACAACTATTCCCAAAAGCGTGCCTTGAGATTTTCAGAGTCTATGGAGGCCACACAAGAAGGATGGGATATGTTCTTATGCAGCTTCTGGACACACTGGAAGTCTTGCGACAGGACGGTCCTTTCAGGCAGCTTCCAGAGCTTCTGCAAATCATGCAAAAACGGGGTGGACTTTCACATGGTTTTGAAGAATGCAGAGACTGTGGAAAAGTATTCTCTGAAAATGCTTCAAGAACAAAGGTCTCAGGTGACCTGAAGCTGTCTCAATTTGTCTGTATTTTAAAAAAGACAAATGAATACAGGTAGTCTCAATTTACAACCACGATTGAGCCCAAAATTTTGATTGCTAAGCGAGACAGTTAAGTGATTTTTGTTCCATTTTACGTTTCTTGCCACAGATGTTCAGTGAATCACTGAAGTTGTTAAGTTAGTAACACGGTTGTTAAGTGAATCTGGCTACCCATTGACTTTAGCTTGTCAGAAGGTCACAAAAGGTGATCCACATGACCCCATGATATTGCAACTGTCATAAATATAAGTCAGTTGCAAAGCATCTGAATTTTGATCATGTGACCATGGGGATGCTGCAAAAGCCATGTGAATAACAGTCATAAGTCCATTTTTTCAGTGCCATTGTAACTTCAAAAAGGTCAATAAATGAACTGTTGTAAGTCAAGGACTACCTGTAGATAAAGATGTGTTTCTCTTGTTCTGGGGGAGGATACGTGTGACACACCAGAAAATTTTTGACACGTTCACCCTCACTGCTCTAAACCAAACAGCAACTAAAATAAGCAATGTTCAATGCAAGCCTTATGCTGATATAAACAGCAAGCAGAGCAATTTCAAGTTGGAGAGCTTTTATTGGACAAGTTGTAAATCTTGAGGCAGGGAGAAGGGCTGGCTATTTAGTCAGTGAGAATGAAGCAGAAGTTGCTTGCCTTGTAATTACATCTACTGCAGCAAACTAGGAGAGTTCAGAGGCAAGAATACTGAGATAATTGTTCAAGGCAACCCGTAGGCTGAAGCATCAGAAAATTTTCTGAAAGCTGATACGAAAGTTGAAAAGTGTGATTGCAAGGCAAGAAGTGGAAAGTATCTAGAGCAGAGCATTAAAGGAAGACAGGTCTGCAAATACGAATGGGTACAACAAGAGAAGAAGTTCTGGAGCCTAGTTTTAAATAGCCACAGTTCCTGACCGCACTTAATTAGTTAATGCCCATTTCCCTAAGGAGCCCCTTTAACTGGTGGTGTGATTTAGGATTTGGCACTCTTCCCAAAGCCTGCCTAGGAGCTAGTTATGCTGAGTCAGACCTATTACAGGTAGTCCTCGAGTTACAACAGTTCATTTAGTGACTCTTCAAAGTTACAACCTCACTGAAAAAAGTGACTTATAGCTGTTTTTCACACTTACGACTATTGCAGCGTCCCGACGGTCATGTGATCAACATTCAGATACTTAACAATGGGTTCATATTTAGGACAGTTGTAATGTCCTGGGGTCGTGTGATCACCGTTTGTGACCTTCTGATCAGAAAAGTCAATGGGTAAGTTAGGTTCACTTAACAATTGTGACAAGGTCGTAAAATGGAGCAAAACTCACTTAACAAATGTCTCACTTAGCATAATAATTTTTGGACTCAATTGTCATTACATTTTCTAAATGAATTGATGTAATGAATTCCTTATTTTCAGAAGCTATTCATTTAAAAACACAGAGTATGTGAATTTAATTTTTCTTTGACTACTTATTCAAGTTTTAAATTATTCTATGTCCAATGCTAATTACTAAACATTATGAGGTGTCATTCAAAGCATACAATTATTTTGGGTATCCATGCTTGAAGAAAAGGTATACATTGTCATTGCAAATCTTAAACTACAGCATTGTGAAACTTAAGTATTTTCTTCATACAAGTTTACTTGGGTCAAAAGGCTGAAATATCACAGTACTGTGATGCATAACATCCATCTATGTAATTGTAATATTAGCATATGTTTTTATATGCATGTCAGGCTTTGAAATATTATCAAAAGTTTAAAATGTGTAAGTTATAATTATTTAATCAAGATTCCAAGTTTTAAAGCTGTAACCTTAAAAATCTTCATTTTTTTGCTCCTAATTACAAGAAGGACATTAGTTTTTCTTGAGAATTACTCAAGTTCTCAATTTATAAGGCAGAACCCCAATAACTGCAAGCAGGACAAGGAACTTCTGCAAAAAAAGCAACGAAGAACAGTCTGTGGTTATGCATCTCCTCTTCAGCATCTTTTCCAATGCAGCCTCTACTTTTTCCACTTTTGACTAAGTGATTTAACAAAACCTTCACCATACCACCTTGGATTAATTTAGTATTGCTAAGCTGAAATTTGACCCTTTTCTCCACCTCCTAACTATTCATTGCAAGTCCTGATGTGTTTCCTTTTTAAAAAAAACTTCTATACAAGATAGCATCAAACCCACTGGACACAGAAGTCATATGTATGCTCTTTTAGTATAGCATTGATGTCTATACTAAATAGACTATACTAAATAGTATTAAATAAGATGGGGGATCAATAATTTCCTGTAAAATGATTAAAGTGCTTAAACATTATTAAGTAGCATTAACATTAGATTCTCCCATGTCATGCAGCAAGGGATCTCCAGTATTTTCGGTTTTGGACGAATACTTCAGCATCTTCCCATCTGATGTTTTAAGTTTTTAAGTAACCTATCAACATTCTTCGTCATGTATTTTGAAAACATTTATATTAAATATTAAATTCAAGGAATTCTTAAAGACATCCTATGATTTTGAGGATTGATATAAATTATGAAGGATATTAAATCAGTACCATGTATTCCTAGTGATGCCTGGAACTGGCATGATGCTACCTTTTCAGCTACTGCTACACTGAACTTTGACTTGGGAACAATGTAGGTGCAAGTTCAGAAAGTATCATGAAAGTATAAACTGCTAGAATCCAGATAAAAGTTGAACAGATTTAGTGGCAGACCTAAGCTGAAAGACCAGTGACTCCCAACAACTGGACAGTCTCTAACCACCCTAATGAATAGCAATAGCACTTAGACTTATATACCACTTTACAGTGCTTTACAGCCATCTCTAAGCAGTTTACAGAGTCAGCATATTGACCCCAACAATTTGGGTCCTCATTTTACCCACCTCGGAAGGATGGAAGGCTAAGTCAACCTTGAGCCTAGTGAGATTTGAACTGCCAAATTGCAGTCAGCCAGCAGTCAGCAGAAGTAGCCTGCAGTACTGCACTCTAACCACTGTGTCACCATGGCTCATAAGGGTCAGAATGAAGGACTCTTCAGGACTCATAGAAGTAATCATTGAATTATGACCACAATTGAGCCCAAAATTTTCATTCCTAAGGGAGATAAGTGAGTTTGCCCTATTTTACAACTTTTCTTGCCACAGTTGTTAAATGAATCAATGCAGTTGTTAAATTAGTAAAACAGTTGTGAAGTGAATCTGGCTTCCCTATTGACTCTGCTTGTCAGAAAGTCACAAGAGGTGATCACATGACCCCAGGATACTGCAACTGTCATAAATATGAGCCAGGTGGCAAACTTCTTGAGTTTTGATCACATGACCATAGGGATGTTGCAATAGTTGTAGGTGTGAAAAACGGCCATAAGTCACTTTTTTCAGTGCCATTGTAACTTCAAATGGTCACTAAATGAACGGTTGAAAGTCAAGGATCACCTGAACTTGTGACATGAGAAAGGCCTCAAGCAGGAGCACAAGCTATAGTAGTTTTGCCATACAATGCTCCAAACCAAAAAGTTGTTTCTTAAAAATTTTGTTCTTCATGGAATAAAGAGGCTTAGTTAGTAAGTAAGCTTTACACCAGGTACACTTCAATTTAGCTCACACTCTGAGTGATCTGTAGATAAGATAGCAATAGAATGAGAGCAGCTTTACCATTGTAAATTACCATTTTCTAATACCAGGGCATTGTTACAGGATTTAAAAGACTACAATCGCACAGGCAGAACCAATCATAGTGGATGTACATTATCAGCACCAAACTGAAGGATGTTAACTGGATGGGCAAAGGCCAAGGGATTCATTCTACCACCACAGTCACACATTTTAAAATATTACAGCAAGGCTTTTGTGCACATAAAAAAGGCAATTTCTGTAAAGCTGCTGATTAAAGACACTCTTTTTGTGTCAAAAGAATCCTATCTTTAAGCTGCTCCTGGAACTTGAGTTCCTGTTTCAATTCTAACTGTACAATCACGAGTACCCTCTTGAAACCAATCACGAATCTTGTTGCTTATTCCCAGAAAGGTTTTTTAGGCATGCATCCAAGACACCATGAATTCCATGCTGTACCAGAACAGAACAATGATTAGAAACAAGCATGTACCTGCATGCATTACCCTTTGCTACCTGAAAAACATTTTGGTCAATATCTCATTTGTCCCTGAAAGGACTACCAATAAAGAATCTCTTATTATAGACTCAACTCAAGGTCTTTGCTGCAGATTTGGCTCACAGATTTGTTCTATTCTTTACTATTTGTGTTTCAACAGGGAGCAATTATTTTAAAAACAAATCTCTATACTGCTTCTCATGAAAAGTAATCCCGGAGAGATTTACAATAAAAATAATGAAACCACAATAAAAATTATTGTATTGAAAGTGAAATGTTAGAAAAAAATAATGGCCAATACAGTACAAAAATTTGGGGACTGAACCGATTAGTACTGGGAACTGAACTGCAGAATGAAAATCAGTCTGCAGGGCTGATGCATTGAGAAGACCAGGCATAAGTATTTCAAACTTCGAAACAGTTAGGAGGCTGGATTGCTAGAGTTAGAAAGTAAACATATTATATTATAAAAACTATAATACTCATGATTCCCACTTTGTAAGCCAACATTACTTTAGTTCTGAAGGAATAGTAACCACTGATTTTCATCTCAGACACTCAAAAACATGGAAGATTGCTTTATATAGGTAGCCCTCGACTTACAACAGTTCATTTAGTGACTATTCAAAGTTACAACAGCCCTGAAAAAAGTGACTTATGGCTGTTTTACACATGATCCTTGCAGCATCCCCATGGTCACCTGTTCAAAATTCAAATGCTTGGCAACTGACTCATATTTATGACGGCTACAGTGTCCAGGGGTCATGTGATCACCTTTGGCGACCTTCTGACAAGCAAAGCCAATGGGGAAGCCCGATTCACTTAACAACTGTGTTACCAAGTTCACTTAACAAATATGGCAAGAACGGTTGTAAAATGGGGCAAACTTCACGTAAGTCAAGGACTACCTGTACAAAATCAGAAATTAAATATGAAGTGATGGCTAACCTTTTTTGCCATCGTGTGCCAGGAGCGGGGGAGGGGGGGAGATCACGTGCATACACCCATAATTCTATCTGCCCTGCCCCAACCCATGTGTGTGCGACACCCCCGTGACACACACACACCCCATCGCTCATGGCACACGATGGCATGGTGGGCCTGGTAGGCCTGTTTTTCTCTCTCCCCAGGCTCCAGAGCCTTTCTAGGAGCTTGGGGAGGACGAAAACCATCCCCCTGGAGGCCAGAAACAGCCCATTTGCCAACTTCCGGTGGGACCGCAAGGCCTAAAATGAGTTGGCTGGCACACACATGTGCACCGGAGCTGAGTTTGCATGCCCGATATGGCTACGCGTGCCACCTGTGGCACATGTGCCATAGGTTCGCCATCACGGGTCTAGGATATGCTTATTTTGTTTTATCTTCAATTGAAAACCAGAAAACATCCTGTGGGTTTCATCCTGTGCCGTTTCTAGAGCAGGGATGGCTATCAATATACTATTAACATTCTTATCAAAGATCTAGACTACACTTTGGAGCTAGAATTATCTATGATCAATCAGCAGAGTAGGCATGGCTGAGATATCTGGATTGTTTCATTCTCTGTTTGTGGGGTTCCCTGTTCTGTAGAGACTAAACAACAATCCCACTCACAAAAGAAAATGTCAGTGTTTTAGGAGTAATGTGGATACCTAAAGCTTTAGCCACTGCCACACTTACTTCATCTGTTTTCCCCTTTCATTCTATTAAAAACAGGGAGGAAAGTAAGCAGAATCACAGGGATTGCAACAAGAAAAGTCAATCAGATGGCTTTTAAAGATTCTTTAAAAATAAAAAGGTAATTCCTAGATACTGGAAGATTCAAAACAATGTGGAACAAAATGCAGTATTTCTTCTTGAGTTAAGAACAAATTTCAGTAGACATTAATCTTTATCCACTCACCTCCTGCAATTTAAATTTCACACATCCCCATTTACCGGGGTTTAATCCCAACAACTGTACAAAGAGCTACTGTATTCTGGAACATGGTATTACCTGCAGGTATTAGTGAACTGAGAAAGTGGAAATCGCCTGCTCAGAGAGATTGAGGAGTAGGATTGGCAATTCAACTTGCTTGCCAATTTGCTTGTGCTTGATTGTACATGTAAAGTGATGACATAAAACTTCTAACATCCAAGCAACACAGTGTTTTCACAAGGACTATGGATTTGACTCTGCAGTCCTAGTCCTAGGTTGTCTCCATTTCTTTGAGCTAGTGTTTAAAAGAGCAGTGCCAGGTAGAAATAATGCAATCATTGCCATGGACATCTATTATACTATTGCAACATGCTTTATAGAGGTTGATTTCTTGGAAAAGTATCTTGAACCTGTAATTGGTATAAACTATAGCTACACTATTAATAAGTGTAAGGTACTGGAATTATATTATGTTGTAATGAAATTCTGCATTGATTGCTAATTGCTTACTAGTTTATAAGTATTCTGCTACTATTTGCATATTTAAGACCTTACAGCTGATTTTCAGGCTTCTGCATTGCTTCCATTCTTTTACTATTAAAAAAGATACCTGTAAGTATATATCTACTTCACTACACTTTTAAAAGCAAATGAAATTATTAATTTTATATTTTTTATAATTTGTATTTTTTAAAAAAATCAAACATTCACAATGCATTCAATATCCCAATATTTGAATTGCTGGTACCTATTTCATGGGCTTATTTATACACTGCTTTTATGAAGTTGCAGTCTTACCATAGCTCCATTAGAATGTTTTGAACCACCTTTCCCATAAGCACCTCCAGCATTGCTAAAATGCAAACCAAGTTGAGATTTATAGCTCAAAATATCTAAAAGTCATCACAGTGTGAAGGGATGCAGTACGTTTATACACATTCTTGGGCTACGTTTGCTAAAACTCTTGATCATTTGGGGTATCAGTTGTAATTACCTTGAAATGCAATACCTGTCTGAGTTGTGACTGACATCTAACCTATTGTACTTTTGTTTCAAATTCCAAGTTTGTTTTCCCTACAAATATCAGAAGCATTAAAATGAAGTTTCTAATTCTTATCATGGATTATACTTGGATCCTATAGTGGCATATCCCTTATATAAGTTAATTTTAATAGCTGAAAAAATTGCAGAAGTGATCCAATGCCAGTATAATTCATACTTCCTTGCCCTTGGTGGTATTTCATTAAGAATTGCCTGAAGAGTATATCCACACAAAATTGAAGAGTTGTTCAGTTTTTTGTAATGACTGAATGCTACATTTTTTAAAATATTAGCCGTATGGCATGAATCCTGAAGTAAACCTTAATTCACCCTCTCTCAAACTGATTGCATTGCAAACAATTACCAGTATCTTCGGATGACTGCCTGTTCACAAATATACTTTAATAAGATTTTCAAGAATTCAAAACAGTGTTTTTTTACTTCTACGGGATTTATACTATCAAGGTGAAACCAAGATCTTTGTGTAGTGTTTGGTTCTTATGATTTTCTTTCATACTTTTACTTATCAATATCACAATAGTTGCTATTAATTCTCCATTATACAATACTCTATACAGTATAATAAAACATTATAACCATTATTTGTGTTTTTGCTTATAAGCAATAATTGTTAACTGAAATGAATCAATTCAAAAGAAATTTCATTTAAAGAGTGATGAGGAAAACTTCCTTCTTTAGCATTTTATTGGTATGGCTTCTTCCTGCTTCATTAATCTTAATAAAGCAAGCAACCAGACAACCAATGATATTATGTGTAAACCAACATGAATGTTAGAACAGGCTGAATGAATCATTTAGATGAATCCTTTGGAAGCAACATGAATATAACAAGTACAAAAAGCAAGACAGCAAGAACCTTGATCTGTTCCAGATTAGGTGCCAATTGTGTATTTTTAAGTTCATCTCCCTTGGCCACACTGACTACAAATTAGGAGATTTGACGACAATGCATCTGGAAGACACTGAGTTGGGGAACTTTGCATTTAGCCCAAATACATGACTTAATGAAATAACAGGACAGTTTTAGCTTAATGAACTCATTCCAGCTGCAACTCTTAAGTTTATCATTAGCATTTCAAGTAGATCTATGAAAGAATCCTTAATCACTGCAGGTTGAAAAGACCATATTATATGGACAGATCCATTAAGGAAAACTTGGGGGGTTATGAAATCAAATTCTTGGATCAAACTTAATCAGTTTCTTCTGACTGTCACTTCACTCCTCTCTCATTCAAATTTACTCCAGCCAAACACTCAGTAACTAATGTCAACTGGGATGTGATTGATTGTCCACACCTGTTACTACCCAGAAGCATGTAGTCCACATGCAAGCTCACGCCAAAGAACGGCATTCCAATCTATCAAAACAAAGGAAGTGTGAGCAGAGCCCTACCACTGCCTTAAAAAATAAGGCGCCTGGAGAAGCGTGGTGTTAAAGAGGCAGAGCTGTTGTGTCACGTGGTGTGTCTCGTACTACCTTGTGGTCAGATACGGTGGAGCTCAGCATCAGCCCATCAACCTGTCACTTCAGTTGGCTTTTGCAAACGGTCGGGAAAGCATCGCCTTCTCTGAAGTCAAAATGTTTCAGCGGATCTACCTTTTTAAAAAAAAACACGTTTCATGCAGCTGCTTCAAGTTTTAACAAGGGTGGCGCAGGATTGGAGGCTCAACGTTAAAGAAGCACTAATTATTCTGCACTCACTCAAGACGTCCCCCCCCCTCTGCTTCACCTGGTCTCCCCAGCGTTCAAAATGCCCTGAAAACTGTTCCAAGCGAAGTTGAAAGTCCCTGGAGACAGACTCAAGCCTACTTCTCCCATCCCTTGTTGTCCCCCTGAAAGCAAGTGGCTTTTACGGGACTTCTGGAGAAAAGATACCCACAAGACCGCACGCAAAGTTAAAGGGCAGGTTTCTCTCTCTCTTTCTCTCTCGAAGCCCCACCGCTAGAAAACAAACACAGCGCCGCCGGGGTCGGCCAAGCAGCGGCGGCAGCAAGCAGCGGGGTCCGCCTTTTCCCATCCCCGTACTTCTAAAGGGGCACCCCCAACCCCCCAGCGACTCTGTCTTGCCGCAGGTGCCTCAGATGCAAGAAACAAGGTCAAGATTCCGAAGCTGCAACGGGGAAAAAGGGAGGTGGGTCGGTGGGAGAGAAACGGGGGGGTTGCTTGCCCCTCTCGTCTCGCGCCCCCGGCCAATAGAACTTACCCCAGGCAGCCTTTAAGGCTGTAAGGCAAACGCGCTTCTTTCCAGCGCGCGCGCGCTCAGGGCCGAGGCGGCGCCGCTCTCGGCTCGCCGAATTTACCGGACCCCCCGCAGGAGGCGGCGGAGGCGGAGCGGGGCGCTTGCCCTGGCAACAGGGAGCGAGCTGCGACCCCGAAAGCAGCGGCGGCGGCGGCTGTAGCCGCGGCAGGTCCGCCAGCCAAGCCCGTGCAATGGAATGGAAAAGCGACGCGCGCGCGCCCTGCAAAAGACCACACAGCCGCTGCTTGGCCTGGGTCCCGCCCTCCCTCGGTGCGCCGCGCGAGGGGCTCCCGACGGAACAGCCGGCGAGCAAGGGCAGGACCGAGCCGAGAGGAGGAGAGGAAGGCGGGGTGCGGGGGGGGGGTGAGGGAGAGATGCCTCGAATCATCTGTTGCAAAGCGCCCGCTTTGGCTTGGGGGGTTGTGGAAGAGGCAGCGCGTTTTTCTCTACCTCAGCCCCGGTTCTATATGTGTTTTGTGTGTGTGTGGTTGGTTGGGGAAGGGGCGATGCAGGACGGGAAGGTTATCTGCCGGAAGGCCCAGCTGGAGGCACAATCAAGTCGCCCTTCGCTCTCGCCATCCTCTCGTCTTGGACGTCCCTCGCCCTCTTCCTAACTTTCTGCGACCGCTCCACCTGCTCATTCCTGGTTACTCGCCAAGAGAAATACCTTGATTGTTTGAAGAGGTTAGAAAGCGCGGACACTTCCTCTATCCGTGCTGCAGCAGCAACTACTTTGGCTCAACCTGTTGTTTGCCCTCTGCCATTGTGTCTTTGTCTTTGGTGTGGTTGGTGAATGTAGGCAGTTGAAAGTTTAGGCTTAGCACGACATTAGAATCCAGCCAAATCAGACAATTAGCATGCGCAGTACTGAGCTAGCTCAATTTTAAGTGGCACTCTGCGCTTGGAAACACTGGCATCAAAAGTTGGAACTTTTGTATGTAAACAAACGGCTCTGCCACTGAAGCTGCCATTCCTTTAAGGCCTGATCCAATATAGCAATAGCACTTAGACTTATATGCCACTTCACAGTGCTTTACAGCCCTCTCTAAGTGGTTTACAGAGTCAGCATGTTGCCCCCAACAATCTGGGTCCTCAGTTTACTGACCTATTTAGCTCCTATTAAGTAGTTTACATTGGTTGCACTTTCAAAGTTATCCATTCCTGATTTTTCTTTTTCTTTTTTTAGTTTCGTACAAGTTATTAATTTTGGCTGAAAGCTAAGCAGGATCCTGAAATACTTCTTGGGTTGAAGGTCAGGAAATCCCATAGCTGGTAGGCTACACTAGGAATTCAGGGGAAAAAATCACCTTGGAGGAAGGTAATGGCAAACTGCTTCCAGACTGTTGCCAAGAAAACTATATGGGCACCATCATGATGTTGTTAGCAATCAACTTATTCCGTTAGCTCACTATTTATCAAACTTGGCAACTTCAAGAAATGTGGACTTTAGTTCCCAGAAGGGGAAAGTACCCAGGTTTTGAGAAACACTCCCTTAGCCAGTGGTGAGTTGCTCCCAGTTCAGTCCGGTTCTTGCAAACTGGTAGTAAAAGCGGCGGGAGGCTCTGCCCACCCTCCCAGATGTCATCATGGATGATATGTGCATGTGCAGAAGCTTCTGTGCATGCGCGTGCTCCCGTTACAAACCGGTAGTAAAGGTAAGTAGAACCCACCCCTGCCCTTAGCTCAACACGAGACATTTCATAACGTAAGACAAATATTATATAGATAGTCATTGACTTACAACAGCTCATTTAATGACCTTTCAAAATTTCAACAGCACTGAAAAAAAGTAACTTATGACCATTTTTCACAGTTACAACCTTTGCAGCATCCCCATGGTCATGTGATCAACATTTACTTCATATTTTAAAAAATCTAATATAACAAAAATCCTGTCAATTTCACATTAAAAAAGACAGATCCAGGGGCGAAATCCAATTTTTTTTACTACTGGTTCTGTGGGCGTGGCTTGGTGGGCATGGTGTATGGTGGCTGTGGCTTGGTGGGCGTGGCAGGGGAAGGATACTGCAAAATGTCCATTCCCACCTGATCCAGGGAAAAGATACTGCAAAATCCCCATTCCCTCCCCATTCCTGGGGCCAGCCAGAGGTGGTTTTTGCCAGTTCTCCAAACTACTCAAAATTTCCACTACCAGCTCTCCAGAACCTGTCAGAACCTACTGGATTTCACCCCTGGACAGATCCCTGTTCCTTTATCTCAAGTTCACTGTATCTTATGAACTTGAAAAGATATTGGAATGGCAGTGACTGGAGGCAGAGGTGGGTGTTCCTGCCACTGAATAAAAGCCAATTGGAGTGAATGTATTTAACTACAATGAAATGGTGTAGTATAGAATAAAACAACACTGCTTAAGCTGGCCCAAATGTACAATAAGTACTTTTGATGCCTGGCAGAAAAAATGGGTGGAGGTTGCCTTTCCAGTGGGCTGGGTGCTGGTAGGGAAAAACAGGCTCAAACTCAACCCCTCCAAGACCGAGTGGCTATGGCTTCCAGCCTCCTGCTATAGTCGGCTCCGACCCTCGCTGACTATTGGGGGTGAATCATTGGCCCCCATGGATGGGGCTCGCAATCTGGGCATCCTCCTGGATGCGAGGCTGTCCCTGGAAGATCACGTGGCAGCCGTGACCAGGGGAGCTTTTTATCAGGTGCGCCTGATTTGCCAGTTGTGGCCCTATCTGGACCGGGATGCCTTATGCACAGTCACTCATGCCCTCGTCACCTCCCACCTGGACTACTGTAACGGTCTCTACATGGGGCTCCCCTTGAAGAGCACTCAGAGGCTCCAACTGGTCCAGAATGCGGCCGCGCGGGTGGTTATGGGAGCAACATGGCGCTCCCATGTAACACCCCTCCTGCATGAGCTGCACTGGCTTCTGGTGGTCTTCCGGGTGCGATTCAAGGTATTGGTTACCACCTTTAGAGCGCTCCATGGCTT
>JANHZT010010208.1:145610-155713 GCA_032468215.1 Stegonotus admiraltiensis
TATCCACCTTAGAAAGGATGGAAGGCTGAGTCGACCTTGAGCCTGGTGGGACTTTAACTTGCAGTAATTGCAAGCAGCAGATGTTAATAACAGTGTTTTAGTCCACTGTACTACCAGGGCTCCTGATAGTACAGTGGACTATATATGTGCTATGGGTTATTATCTGTTTTTGTAGAGAACATGACTTTGAAAGATAAACAAAGAACCATGCATGTGTTAACTTCAAGCTGAAAAACGAGCAAAATTGTTACTGACATTTTTGTTTTGATTTGGACTTGTGTTTGTGTTTGTGTTGAACACAAGCAGATCCAAATGCTGGTAACTACCTGATAAAATATACTTTATAGTGTTCAAGCTGTATCCCATTGATAAGGATTGTTAAGACAAATGTTTGGAATAGGATCATCTGAATTACAAGCAATTTCTGATGTTCATTGATAGAGATGGATCAGTTCTGAAGAATGACTACTGTGAAAAGAATCTCAACCTTGAACTATATTTATGATTGCCTATGTGATCTAGCTTGGATTAGATATATGACATATTCTAGTTATGCAAATGACTGGGGCGTATCAAACACTGGAGTCACAATCTGAGGGTCAACTTCTACACTACAGTAAACCATTCTAAGGTATTAATAAGGCTTTGCAATGATGAAAGTCTGTTGAACAGGCAATGTGGGATGGTCAGCTGTTGTAAGAGGCAAGAATTGCTATAAATCAAGCATAACCAGATTGTTCGAATAGCATATTAGAGAGGATGGAAGTAAAGATTTTCTCTTACTTCAAGCCATCCATGTAAATGTAGGGTTGGATTCAGACCACTGCATTCAAACTTAGTGTTCATTTATGTTGTACAAAAGAATTTTTTTTCATTTTTTAGAAATATGTATGACAACTTAGAACACTTGAAGAGTACAAAGCTAAGACCTGTTATGGCTGTTTACTGAGTGTACACTGGATTGAAAACTCAAGTGTACTGCTAGAACAGCCCTGAGGTGTGCCTAGACCTAAATTTAATCTGTTCTTTGTCTTAATCAGTTATTTACCCTGAACACTCATTCTATTTTACCCTGGCATCAAGTCTGTGTTTGAGATATTTTGTTCAGACAATTGGCTGAAATTTCATCTCCATGTTATTTGTCCATTTGTCCTTTTATCCTACCTTAAATTTAGGAACTATGGCAAGAATAAATTGCATGCTTTGCCATTTATGTATACTTTATAATAGCTTATCTTTTTAAGTTTCCTACATACTCCAAAAAAAGCTGGGGAGCTCAGTTTGAAGTTCTCCTTTCTGTTCTGGTGCTGTTCCTAATCAGAGAGAGAATGAAGGACTCTCACACAAAGGGAAGGCTGTCATTTAGAATATCTTTCTATCATCTAGTAGTAATTTTCTATTGAGTTTTCAATTGATCTCCCACTGCTTTTTCATACCAGTTTCAAATTGTTGCACTAAAGGGGATTGGTATGTGATTTTACTTCCTAAAACTTTCCTGCAATCTTGTACTGCCTCCCCCCCTCACTCCTATTTTTTTTATTTTTTTTGTACAGAGAAAAGAGAGTATTTGCTTCGATCGTGCTATAGAGAAAAGTGGTCTTAGAAGCTCTTCTATTATCTGCAGGTTTGGGCATACAATCCCACTTATAATAAGCCGAGACCAAAAACTGGCTATGTACTTTGAAGTCTCTAAACTGTGAAGTTAGATATCAAAACCCAGAAGCTAGATTGCCAAATTCTCAAAGTCTTTGAAATTAGGCTGTCTCTGGTTAGGGCCTCTAATCCATGTTAAGGTAGTTAACCTTAACATGGATTAAGTTTAACATGGGTTAGTGGCTGACCTGGCCTGTGTTACTAAGATCAGCATAGATGAAGAGGAGGGCATTTCTCACACATTAATGCAGCACAGGGAAAAAACTAGGTAGGGGATATAGAATGGTTATTCCCATGTGGAAAGCTTCACAAGCAATCAGTGGACTGCTCCACAATTACATAGATGTGACCCTTGTTGAATTTGAGTTATAGAGACAAGTTGGAACTGCTACCAACAACCAGCTATATGAGTTGCTAGAACTGTTTTGGGATTTACAACAGATTTCCCTAGCTCACTGTTACTGAGAATTTTAACTTGCCTCCTCTAGGGCAGAAATGGGAAATGGGGAGTTGTGAGTTCATGGTCCTCTTGACAAACAAGGGCTTGCCAGGGATCATCAGGGGTCCAATTCTTGTAGGAGGGAATACTTTAGACCTGTTTTCTATCTTGAAGGAGAAGTGACATGATCTTAACATCTGCCCTTTATAATGGTCAAATATCTGCCTGATTGCCATGGAGCTGACCATTATTACCAAGATCCATTAGGAGGATAGCTGTATTAGATAAATCTGCTCAGACACTTGATAGTCCTTGTGATTTCCAAAGGGTGCTTGGAATTTTTCTCCAAGTCATGTTATGTAGTCTTGCTGGGGATTTAATTATGTATGGCTTCAACTTTGAACAGGATTTTACCGCTCATGACCTCTCCATCTATGCTGATTCAGAGAAACTCTTTGGTTTCCAAAACAGCCTTGGGAGACAAAGCAACAGAGAAGATGCATGGAGGGTTGTTGGTTGAAAACAAGGAGTAGATGCAGATAGCAGACTGCTCAGTGTGGTAAGGTTTTGTCTATAGGTGTGAAACATTAAAGTTCAGTGTGGAAGAATTACTATGTGTCATTCTTGGCTTTGGGCTTGATATCTCTTAATTGCTGTCCCCCCCCACTTTTCTTTTCTTTTTTCTTTTTTGGAAAAGCATTTCCTCTGATCTCACCTGACTGTTCAATGCTTGAGGCAGACTGAAATTACTGAGGCCAGTATGCTAATGGAAAATTATGATCAAACAGAAAACAACAAGCCCGTAGTTGGGTCTCATCATTACAGGATTGAACTTGGAAATCTAGTATAAATAGCCAGAGTGACTTGCAGACATCTGCGTCTTTTCTAGAAAGTTCAGTGCACCAAACCGAGGGTCTGATTTACAGTTAAAGCTGGACAGGCATTTCTAAACCAGAGCACCCCTAGCATTCAGGCTTATAGCCAGTGCCAATTCCTAACTGATAAGTTAAATAAATATTGACTGGGCAGAAGACAGACAAGATTACAAATTCGTAAAGTGGGCAGCTTTTCTTCTGTGAAAGTGGAGCAATGAGTTGAACAATTAGCAATCAGTAAGTGTTGCCCTATCAGTCAAGGAAGAAGATTAAGTATCTGCATCGAAAACATGCCAAAAATCTGTGTGTCAATATAAACTGTTAATGGACTTCAGGATAGATAACGCCAAATCAACACTTATATTTAAGTACAATCAGGGATGTATTCAGCCTTCCTGAATGGAGAAGCACATACACAGAAGATATCTCTGCAATGCTCAAGAAAAAGGACTAATTTAACATAAATGTTGCCCATCATAAGCAAGCCTTTGGCCAGAGATCAAAATGGAGCAATTTAAGAGATGGTGAAGAGATGGAATTGTGAATCAGAATTGTGGGAATTGTGAACCAGCCAATGAGAAGCGGTATTGGAAATTTAAGTTCAGTTGCATTAAGTATCCATATTTCAAAATGTTCTGACTTCCTAGATAGTGAGATATAGTTAGGAATTTCTCCTGCGTTCTTTATCTCTTATCATGCCTTCTCTTTGTCTATGACATTACTAGTCACACAATGTTCCCTTCCCACCTTTGTTTTTTCAAGAACACTTGCTTTCCTGACTATTATTTGAAAATATGTAGTTGGCTAGGAACTAGGGTTTAGCCTACTCCCAATGTTCTGCATTAAAGTTGTAATTGGTAATATTAAAACAGAAAATTGCCTGGTGTTCTCAGAGCTTATTTATTATCTAGTTTAGATTTAGTATTGATTGACTGAAAGTGTTCCATGGGTATTCAATACTGTGCTAAATACATTTGGGACCTGTGAATGATGTGAATAAAGTGGATAATTGTATTTTGTATATATAAGTGCAGGAGTGGCATAATGGATCAGTGGTAAAGATGCTGGGCTTGTCAGCTGGAGAGCAATGGGGTGAGCTTCCATTTTCACTCTAGCTCCTGCCAACCTAGCAATTTGAAAGCATGCCAATGCAAGTAAATAAATAAGTACCGCTTTGGCACAAAAGGTTACTATGTTCCATACTTTCATGCTGGCCACATGATGATGGAAACATCTCAGACAACAATACAAGGTCCCTAGGTTGAACATTGGAGATGAGCACTGTCCCTTTGAGTTGATCACAACTGGACAGCGAAAAACTTTAACCTTTTTATATATAAGTGCATTAGGAATTATTTGCATTTGGGATGGGTAATCAATCTGTGGAGAACTCAGTGTATGGCATTGGGATCATTAACACTTGGATCTAAATACTTGTAGATGTGAGGTAATCTGTCACTACTCATAATACAATTCAGAGTGAGCTAACATTGGTGAAGGATGCTTGAGTAACAAAAAGATTATTTAAAAGGGCAACAAAGAAAAAAGTAAATAGTTGAACTTGTTGGTTGAATCTTGTCCAAGAAGAAAGTTTATATTCCACCAGGAAATTATGAGTAACAGAAAAAATGGGAAGAACTGATGCTTGAGAAGGATAGAAAAATAATAAGGAACTGGTGATCTTTACTTGGAACAAATATATATCTGGGGGGTGGGGGAGGGAGATAAATTGCATCCTAAGAGAGTGAACTTATAAAGTGATGATCTCTGAGAAATCCTGAGAAAAATGAGGAAGAACTAGGTTTGTAAATATTGTACTGACCTTAAAAAGAAGGGGGGGGGGGCTAGGAAACTCTAGAATCAGTTCTAGAGAAGGTAACAAATAATTATAGCTATAAATAATAATTATTTAACATCCACTTAGTTTTTGCATTATGTTAAATGGGGAGGTGATCGTTTTAAAAATGTATTTATTGAGGATATTTCTATTGTATAAAGCATTGTAAGGCATTGTAAGGCACTGAGAGTCTGGAAGTATTTGGCAGAATAAACCTTAAATTTAATTAAACAAGTGCATTTAATCCACATGTTTGACAAAGAACCTATCATAGATCTAGAGCAGCCTTTCTCAACCTTGACAATTTCAAGATTTGTGGACTTCAGCTCCTTGAATTCCCCAGCTTGTTGCCAAGGTTGAGAAATACTAATTTAGAGGCTTAGAGGCTGATTGCTGACTCTTAAATGGCCTTCTCCGATCTAAGGTTTCTTAAGTAGTCTTCAAACATTGTTACTGCCTTCTTAACTAGGAATCTTCAGAGAAGTAAAGGCCTTAGGGAGCAGATGTTGTCTGACTGGACTTAGGCATAGGTCAATGTCCATAAAGCCCTTGGAAGAACAGAAATCAATAAAGTTAGCTTTGCACCACCAATTACACTATGCTTTGCTTATTAGAACATTAGTAGATGTGGTAGAAATGTATAAGAGAATCAAGTAAGTGAAGTTAATTACAATCTTATTTGCTCATGTTAGTGTGACGGCCGATAGACAGGCAAAATCACCATGTTCAGATGCTCCATGAGGTTGAATAGGGCAGATCTCCTGTTTCAGTTTGAGATATGCCTCATTTTTTAAAGTGAAATAAATTAACTGATAGTAATGATAGTTTAATTTTTTTTGATCTCCTGGCTTGGTTTCTCATATTGTGTTACTCCTATGATTTTTTTACATTCCTATATCCATTTTCTGCAACTTAGTCCTGACCTGACAACGGGAGAATCTGCCCGTTTCAGTTTCCTCAGTCATCTATAGTCTTCTGGACAGCCACTTGTCTGAAATGGTATTGGGTCTCCTCAGGGGTGGGTTCTGCTTACCTTTACTACTGGTTCACAATGGGGCCGTGCGTGCTTGCTTGCTTCCCTTGCACGTGTGCGCTCTTCTGCGCATGCACAGAAGTGTTTTGATGACGTCGGAGTCAGTGGGCGGAGCCTCCCACCAGTTTTACTACTGGTTCTATAGAACTGGTGCGAACCGGGGGGCAACCCACCACTGGGTCTCCTGCTTAAGCAGGAGGTTGGACTAGATGGAAGACCTCCAAGGTCCCTTCCAGCTCTATTCTGAACTGAACTGAATTATCATTGCCAAAATTAGAGTAGAGTATCAGTCAGTCTGAGGTCTTTATTACCCAGAACTTGGGTTACACTTTTTTTGAATTAACTAGAATTCCAAACTAAATAACAGAAACAAGATGCAAAACCTAAGAATAGGGAGTTAGAGCTTCACTGAGTATCTTTTGCATTTATTTTCAAACATAATGTAGCAATTTTCATGTGGTGCAAGCTTTTGTTCAGGTAATTGAATTTGAAGATAATACCTTTTCTCCTATCTAAATTGGTTCCATTTATTTCATGTTGCTACTATTACTTTAGCACCAGTTCTTTTCCATTAACTGCTGTTGATTTATTCACATTACAGTCAATCATGCAGTGAGGTGTATAATATTACAGCATTGTATGGTCAATTAGATTGGGCTATGAGATGACATCACCATGTAAACTAGAATTCATGTATACATAACATATATTTATCACACTGGAAAATATGAAAAGCATCTAGTTAAAGATAAAAAAACCCAACCCAATGATACTGTTTAATGCAGAATGGAGCAAACTTTATTTTTTATTCTTTTTCCTAGAAGGGGGACCATGTTGGTTCCTTCACCACTATATTTTCAGATTTGGTTAAGCAAAATTTGAATAAAAGGGTTAGGGTTAGGGTTAGGGTTAGGGTTAGGGTTAGGCCAACATCAAATCACTTTGCTGCATATTATTGATTCCAAAAATATCACATTGTTTTTTGATCTTATATAATTTAGGTGACCAATAAGTAAACCTCAAAGATTGAAAGGCTGTGTATTTAAAAAAAAGGTGTATTTTCTCTCACTAAAAAAAAACGCTTTAGAAATACAAAAGAGTTAAAATGCTTTTAGAACTGAAAGAAAACAGAGACATCACCCTGCCAACAAAAGTGCCTATAGTCAAGGCTATGGTGTTCCCAGTTACAATGTATGGCTGTGAAAGTTGGACCATAGGAAAGGCTGAGCGTGAAAGAATTGAGGCCTTTGAATTAGGGTGCTGGAAAAGACTCCTGCAAGTCCCTTGGACTGCAAGGTGATCAAACCGGTCAGTCCTAGAGGAGATCAACCCTGACTGTTCCTTAGAAGGCGAGATCCTGAAGATGAAACTCAAATACTTTGGCCACCTAATGAGAAGGAAGGACTCACTGGAGAAGAGCCTAATGCTGGGAATGATTGAGGGTAAAAGAAGAAGGAGATGACAGAGAACGAGGTGGCTGGATGGAATCATTGAAGCAGTCAGCGTGGAATGGTGGAGGACAGGAATGGTAGAGGACAGGAAGGCCTGGAGGAAAGTTGTCCATGGGGTCACGATGGGTCGGACACAACTTCGCAACTAACAACAACAAGAAGAAGAAGAAGAACTGAAAGTAGCTTTTTTTGAAGTTATGTCATTTCTATCCCATATAAACAAACAACGGAATTCATTTCCAATTGAAAGAGTCATGCTTCACCAGGATGTTATAACACAGGCTTAAGTTATGTCTCCTGCCAGCAATGCAGCATTTTAGGCATTAAACTGTTAGCTGAAGTGCTGCCTCTGCAAATTTGCATGTCTGCATATTTAATGCTGCAATATACCCATGTTCATTGCTGTGGTCGTTTGTGGGGCAACTGGGAGACAGTACAATCAAATGGTTTAAAGGAAATTGTGTAATTGAGGGCAGTCTTCGCCTTATATTGCTTCAATCTGTTTTTTTTATATATATATAAATGGCTAGGGATATACGAAGCTGCCTTGGTCCAAAAATTGTTATTTTATGTGATTCTGTCCCACACTTCCATTCGATTTGAGCGCTGAAGGCAGCAAGTAGTCAATAAAATACAAAGTGCAAATAACTCCCCTCAAAAATTCAAAGACGTACAGTACATTAAAAACTATGCAAACATCAATTAATAATTAAAAGAAGATACATCTTGGCCACTCTTCTACAGGAAAAGAACTTAACACAAATTTTAGTAGAATTGGAACAGTACCAAATAAACTGTCTCTTGAGAGCTGGATTGTCAAATCTCAAGCAAATGAATTTTCAAAGAACCACTAATCCTAAGACATACCATATTTTTCGGAGTATAAGACACTCCGGAGTATAAGATGCACATTAATTTTGGGGGAGGAAAACAAGGGAAAAAAATCTGCCTCTGCCCACCAGCATCCATCGGTATTCATCTGGCTAGTGTCCTTGCAGCAAACAGCAAACAGCCTGATCTGTTTCAGCATGTTGCCTCCCAGAATACCACCAATCAGCTGTTCCAGGCTGTGTGGATAGCCACAGCCCATCACCGCCTCCATGCGTCATGTTTTTGCCCTCTGCATGTCACGTTTTTAGCCTCCGTACACTTCATTTTTGACCCGTTCCAGGCTGCTGGGGATCACCCCAGTACGTTGTTGCTGATCACCACCTCTGTGTGTCATGTTTTTGACCTCTGCATGCCCAGTTTTTGGCCTCCATGTATCACAGTTTTGGCCAGTTCCAGGCAGCAGGGATTGCTGCTGCTGCTGATCCCCGCCACCTGGAACCAGCCAAAAATGTGACACATGGAGGCCAAAAATGGGGCGTGCGGAGGCCGAAAACGTGACATGTGGAGGTGGTGAGTAGCGATGTGCTATGGCGATCCCTGCAACCTGGAACAGGTCTAAAATGGAGTGTGCAGAGGCAGAAAATGGCCAAAGGGTGGAGGCCGGCAGGTGGGTGGAGCTTCAGCAACATTTGGTGTATAAGACACACTGCAATTTTCACCCACTTTTAGGGGCGGGAGTGCATTTTATACTCCGAAAAGTACAATAATTATATCCTATGACATATAGGGTTTTTCGTCATATTATTTTGTTCCCTGACAACCAATGTGCAATATTGAATTTATAGGATTGGAGAAGTCTTTAAGTCCAACCGCTTGTCTAGAATATTTACATCAACTCAGAAAAATGGCTATTTAATCTTCGCATGAAGATCACTAGGGATGAAACAATTGCAGGAGGCAGGCTGTTTCATTATTTCATTATTAGCTCTCAGAGTCAAGATTTTTCTCCTTATTTCTAAATTGGAACTCTCTGTGAAGTTTCCCCCATTAGGTTTTTGCCGTATTCTTTGGCACAAATCCACATCTTCCTCTCTGCAATAGTATTTCATGTGTTGGGAGATTGTCTCCCTTTTAGCCTTCTCTTCTTTAGGCTAAAGAAGGCCCTGTTTTTCTTTAGATTTGGTTTCCAAGCTGCCCACCATCATTGTTATTCTTCCCTTCCCTTCCCTTCCCTTCCCTTCCCCTCTCCTCTCCTCTCCTCTCCTCCTCTCTTTCCAGTTCTTCAGCATCCTCATTGTACTGTAGCAACCAAAACTGGAAGCAGTATAGTGTGGAACTCTCATCTCCTATGATTTAAACACTATACCTCCTTTGGTGCAGCCCCATATTGCATTACAGGTAGTCCTTGCTTAATAATAGTAATTGAGACTGGCAATTCCGTCACTATGCAATGCAATTATAAAGCATGATGTCACATGACCACACCAACTTACAATTGCAGTTTCAGCAGTCCTAGTTACTGTTGTAAGGCAAATCATGCTTGGTTGCAGGATCTGTCCTGTGGTCATGTGATCATCATTTGCAAACTCCTGCTGGCTTCCCTGTTAACCTTTGTTGGAAACTGACAGTGAAAGTTGCAAATGTGACTGCGGGATACTATGATACTATGATGCTATGACATCATAATTGTGAGCTGGTTGCCAAGTGCTCAAATTGCAAACACGTTACCATGGGGACCAGTGGTGACATTCAATTTTTTCCCTACCAGTTTTGTGGGTGTGGCTTGGTGGTGGGGTCCTGTGACTGAGTGGGTGTGGCCAACTCAATGCCACTCACGCCCACACCCACACTGTCACATGACCCCCCCCCAAGCCACACTCACAGAACCCGGTAGGAAAAAATGTGTGTATGAGCACGAGAAGGGCTCATAGTGAATTCTGTAGCAGAGAGAATCCAAACTTTTCTCACTCCCTTCACAGCGGAG
>JANHZT010010208.1:183053-193393 GCA_032468215.1 Stegonotus admiraltiensis
CTTGGCTGTCTTAGGAATTCTGGGAGTTGAAGTCCACAGGGTGTGAAAGAGCCAAGTTTGCCTACCACTGGCTTAGGCAACTGAGTCTGTGCAGAAACTTAACTGCTCTGTATAGAGGAGGCTTTCTTTGTATTAAGCTCTGTGCTCAGCTCTGAAATGAAACAAGTCTGGACTTGCATCTCTGCTGTACTGCTGCATGTGTGGTTTGCTTGTAACTGCTAGGTTGAAAGAATCTGCTATTGGTATTGTATATTTATCTTCATATGTTATTATGTAAATAAAGAAGTTAATGAATCCTGCTGAATCAGTTTACCTGTGTGTCAGTGGTGGGTTTCAAAATGTTTTACTACCGGTTCTGTGGGTGTGGCTTGGTGGGCATGGCAGGGGAAGGATACTGTAAAATCCCAATTTCCTCCCGATCAGCTGGGACTTGGGAGGCAGAGAATAGATGGGGACTGGGCGAGTCAGAATTTTTACTACCGATTCTCCGAACTACTCAAAATTTCTGCTACCGGTTCTCCAGAACTGGTCAGAACCTGCTGAACCTCTGTTGTGTGTGCTCTCTGGATTTGATTTTGCAACAAACTCTGACAGAGTTCATCTTTGATTATTATTTATGGCTTTTTATTCTGTAAATATTATTTCTTATTGTTTAAATGTGTTGTTTGCCACCGAGGGTCACATTTGTGAGATTGGCCCCCACATAAACTTATTTAATAAATAAATGAAAAATACTTTTATTCTTCAGTTGTTGTGAGTACCCAACCAACTGCATGCTTAACCCCGGCTTTAACCATTATTATTTTTAAGACTGTTTCCAAATATAGATAAGGCAGTGGTGGGTTTCAAATTCTTTTACTACTGGTTCTGTGGGCGTGGCTTGGTGGGTGTGGTGGGCATGGCTTGGTGGGCGTGGCAGGGGAAAGGTATGTAAAATCTCCATTATCACCACACTCCAGGGAAGGATACTGCAAAATCCCCATTTCCTCTTGGTCAGCTGGGACTTGAGAGGCAGAGAATAGATGGGGGCTGGGCCAGTCAGAATTTTTACTACCGGTTCTCCAGACTACTCAAAATTTCCACTACCAGTTCTCCAGAACTGGTCAGAACCTGCTGAACCCCACCTCTGAGATAAGGCAATGTTTGGATGGCATCATGGCATGTAGCATGTCTACATGTAGCATAAGGTTTTGAACTAGGTGCTGCTCTCGTGTGCACTTATATCAATACTCCTGTTCACACATTCTCTCTCTCTCTCTCTCTCTCTTCCTCCCTCCCTCCCCATCTCTCTCTCTTCTTGCAGTTCTTTCCCTTTTAAAAGTTTCTTTTTGTGCATTGTCTCCTTTTAGTTCTGCTCCTTTTTCTCCTTTTCCTTTCCTTCCAAGGTTTTTTTTTTGGTCTGCATCTTTCCATCCTACTTCCTTTTCCTTTCCTTTCCATTTCTCTTAAGAAATGAAGATCGGCGGGCAATTAAGTGCCCACACTGTAGTGGCATCAACATCAATGGTGCTGTTAAAATTGCCACAAAGAATGAGATAAGTCAGTATGATTGTGGGAGGAATTGGCATGTATCTAGAATCCATTTAGATGGAAGTGGCTGATATGAAAATGAATGAATGAATGAACGAATGAACGAACGAACGAATGATACAATGCATTATGTCCTTTAATATAATACTAAGTCACGGAACACATTCCTAATTAATTGCACCATTTTTTCCATAAATGGAAACTGAAAAAAATCACTTCTAGCATTAACTATTTGATAAAATCTGCAGTGGCTAATAACATTCACCCCAAATCTCCAGTTTAGTCATTGCTGAGTTAGATACAGTATGCTTGATACATATTTGGTGAAATGATTTGTAACAGTTCCAATATTTTGAATATTTTATGTGTAGACACCATGAGAAAATTTATGCAAAAATGAATTCATCAAGACATGGGATTTGATTATCATTATAGGTTAAGACCTCTTTATTTTAATCTTGAACTGTATGCATATTCAATATTTTATATTAACATTAGTAAGAAACATCTGCTCCAATTAAAGTTGTTTAGCTAATCCCAGTATATCTATATCCTCAATTGTACATTTCTTGATAAAGCAAGGGTGATAAAACTTGTCCAAACTTCTAATTTTTCCAAATGTGTATCATGTTTATCCTATACTTAAAGCATTATAATTAATGTATCATATAAATCATTGTTTCCAAGGCAGTACTATCTCACATGAGATTTTCTTGTTATAAATATCCTAATGGGCAAGGACATCAAATCATGAAATGTATAGGTAGTCCTCTACTTACAACACAATTGAGCCCAAAATTTATGTTGCTAAGTGAGAAATTAGTTAAGTGAGTTTTGTCCCATTTTACAATTTTTCTTGCCACATTTGTGAAGTGAATCACTGCATTTGTTAAATTAGTAACATGGTTGTTAAGTGAATATGGCTTCCCTATTGACTTTGCTTGTCAGAAGGTTGCAAAAGGTGATCACATGACCCCGGGACACTGCAACAGTCATAAATATGAGTCAGTTTCCAAGCATCTGAATATAAATCATACGACCAGCAATCATACGATGCTGCAACAGTCATAATTATGAAAAACAGTCATAAGTCATTTTTTTCAGTGCCTTTGTAACTTCAAAAAGTCACTAAATGAACTGTTGTAAGTCAAGAACTACTGTATATAGGTATGTAAACCAATTTCAAGATACCAGTATCAATAAATAAATTGGATTTGTGTCAATACATTGCAATGTACATTTAGTTATTTTTTCATTATTGTGGTTTCTACCGGATACTTATATGCATTATTTTAGACACACCCTACTTAAAATAGGATGCCAAAAGAATTTTGGCACACACACACACACACACACACACACACACATAAATGACAGGTCTTTTATTTTGTTAAACAGTTGTGGAGAAGAGGAAATTTAACAGGTTTAGCAAGCCTTTATTGGTATTCAAGATCCGAAACTCTGCCTTCCTCCAAACCAAAATACGGTTAATGGCACAACATTGAGTAAGCAAACAACCCGTTTCACAATTTCTGTGGATACTTTAAAAAATGTCTCTGTGCCTTTTAGGATCAGCCATGAACAGGAAAGGAAAAAACAGCCGATACTAGCCCTTGGTAAAGCAGCAATGAAGACTTCAGATAAGATATTCAAATGTGTCTATACCTACAAAAACCAGAGTTATGAAAGCCATGGTATTCCCGGTGACATTCTATGGAAGTGAAAGTTGGACTTTGAAGAAGCAAAATGAAAAGAATATTGAAGCTTTTGAAATTTGGTGTTGGGGTAGACTCTTAAGAATACTGTGGACAGTCAAGAAAATAGACAAGTGTTCATAAAATAAATCGACCCTGAGCTCTCACTAGAGCAGATGTGTCAAACTGGTGGCCCACAGGCCAGATGCATCACATGCAGGCCACGCCCACTCCAGCTGCGCAAAGGGAAAAAATGTCATAAAACATCACGACGGCAACGTTACACCATGAGTTTGACACCCCTGCACTAGAGTCACAAATGTACAGTCTCAAATTATCTTTCTTCAGACACATCTATATAAGTGGAATCATGTTTCTGATGTCTGAAATAACTATGCAGTGTGTTCTTTAACAACTTTTCAACTTTGTAGAAATCTGTCATCTGAGAACCAAACAGCCCTCAACAGCCCTCATGTTCTGATTTTTCTTGTTCTGAGCTTCACAGATATGATGCTATTAGGACAGTTGAGCTTAAAAAAAATGGCCTGTGACCTATTTTTTTTTCTTAGAGATTCTCTGTATTTTATGCCTTAATATTATCATCCTGTAGAGAATAAGGAAGATAACCTTGACAGAAATATGCAAAAACTGCTGCCTTGGCAAAGGGGAGCTGAAACGTTTTGTAACCTCTGAAGTGAACATTTTGAAGTAACTCAAGCAGATGTCGCCCCGATTCACTGAAGTATAAGAAGGGGGAAGCTACAGCACAGTCAGACTTGCAAGATTTCTGTTGTTATAGCCAAGCTCAATAAAAGTAGTTCTAGTCTTCCTTTTGTTGGAAGAAATGTCCATCTCGGTTCAGTTCCAAGTGGGGAGAAAGACACTGGAGACATGGAGACTGCTTGGAAGGGTGGTTTAATGGTGAAGCAGCACCACCAAGCACACTGGATAGCTGAACACATGGAGGAGAGAGATATATATATTTATAACCTCTCTTGGACCCCGCCTTACAGCTTCCTATTCCTGTGTAAGGGCAGGTATCCCATCGGTTGCTGTAGGGGTCATATGCAAATCCTAGGAGTTTGTCTGAGATAAGTCTGGTTGAACTGTGGGCTGATATAATGTCCCTAGGTGATTTTGCAATGCAGTGAGCCCTGCTGTTAGATGGGTAGAGAGCTAATCCTATCATGTCCTGAAGGCCATGTCTTAATCCCATCACCCTGGAGCTGAAGTGGGGGGCAGGGAGCTGCTTTGTCTTTAAAAACATGTTTCTCCTTTTCTCATCCAGGGAAATACAATATTCTGCCTTTTTAATATTTCCTAGAACATTTCATTCTTCTAAGAGGGGTGGGTGTTAACTTTCTTCACTATGGAATGGATTTCTTGGTCTGATCTACCTAGCAGGGCTGACACATCCAAATAATTACATTCTACAAGTGGTGCTTCACTTATCAGCTCTTTGTTTAACATGGTGTTGAACTTATTTTAGCACACAGGTTTGGGTTTTCATGTATTTTCTACCTCAAATTAATGGGGCATGGTTTTGCCAAAATTCAGCAGCATAAGAGGGAGTGGGTCTACAGCCACAAAACAAGGGACTGGAAGTATATTCTGTACTAAAGTTGAAGATTGCCCTAGTACAGTGGTATGCAAACTTGGCTCTTTCACACCCTGTGGACTTCAACCAAGCTGTCTTAGGAATTCTGGGAGTTGAAGTCCACAGGGTGTAAAAGAGCCAAGTTTGCCTACCACTGCCCTAGTCGTGCTGGACTGCGGCCTCATTAAAACCTGCAGCAAGTGTATTCTATTTGGATGCCAGTTAACTGGCATCCAAACAGAATCCACTCCGGAACTGTTTCTTCTGGGGATAATGAAAAAGAAATACGACAAAAAAACAATGTACATTATTCTACATATAATAATGGCGGCAAGACTAGCCTTTGCACAGTATTGGAGAAACACAAATATACCCTCGGAAGACTTAATAATTAAAAAAGTCTTGGACTGCACTGAAATGGATAAGATGACACTTGAGCTGAAAGGATTGATGGATTTGGAATACTATATAATATGGGAGAAGTGGTATAAATTGATTGAGAATAGAAAAAAAATAGATAAAGTAGGATTGAAATTAGTTAGAATGTATAGAGTATAAGTGAAATATAGTAATATGTCATGTAAATGGTCACAGTTATGCACAAACTTTCTTCTTTTTGTATTTTAATTGTTGAAAATCAATAAAATATTTATTAAAAATAAGTAAAAATAAAACCTGCAGCAAGTAACCTTGTTTCTGAGTTTGCTTAGCCAGCATATGGCTTAAGTAAATTTTAAGTAAATTTTGTATTCTGTCCCCATATCTGGGACAGGAAAAATTTAAGATTTCAAAAACCTTTAATTATGAAGAATAAATAGAAAATGTGACTTGGCAAAAATCCATCTTAAAGAATTGTCAGTATACAATTCATATACTATTCAGAAGATGGCATCTGAAATTGAAAGTAAAGGTTCTGGATGGAATGTCTAGATTTGTAAACCTACTTTATGGTTGGGAGACTGAAGACTGGAGAGAGGTGAGTCTATCAATTTGGCTTTTACAGAATTTCAAGTCTTGCCACAGATTTTTCTTGAAGTTGTTTCATTTCTCCCCAACCTTCTTTAGTTCAACTAACTGGAGGGGAATGGAAGGATTTATATTCTTTGCAGTCAGCCAGTTGTTAACACTCTGAGGATTATTGAAACCACCTGTGGGTAAATCGGTGTCCTCAGAGTCACCTGAATCAGAGTGCAAATGGGTGTGAAACCATTGTGGGACTGCTGAATGGACTGCATTGTAAACAGGAGATACGTGGTGTCGTATCTGTCCCCCTCTGTTGAGAGACGGCTGTTCAATTTTAACATAGAGAGCCTCTTCAATTCCTCTTTCAAACCAGTGGTCCTCCCTATCCAGAATGTTGACCTGCTGTACATATTCAGTTCTATATACGTCTCCGTGTATTTTCATTTGTGTATACTCTTTGTGCAAATGGTTTTTCCACAGGGCAAAAAGACAGATGTGCTTTTAGTGAATTTGGAATCATGATTCCTTTGAAATGACAACAGCTAAAGTAAAAAAGAGCGTTTCCATGGCAGAAATAATTTCTTCTCTGCCGTATCCTGGGTAATGAATTGTATTTGCATTGGGCCTGGTTTTATACTGTAGTTCCAACAGACATGTAAAATAAAGAGGTAGTTATTGGATACTTTACCTACAAAGATCAGAATCATGCAAGCAATAGTATTTCCTGTAGAAAGGGGGGAAATATTCATTCTCCTGAGAATACCACCAGCAGCCAAGAAAACAAACAAATGGTTCATCAAGCTTATCAACCCAGAGTTTTCACAAGAGCCAGAAATGACCAGGCTCAAATTATCCTGCTTCAGACAAAGACCTAGCTCTCTAGAAAAGACTGTAATGCTTGGAAGGATGAAAGGAAAGAGAATAGGATGATCAGCACAAATTGATGAATTAAATTATGGTAGCAATTCCTTCACTTTTAGAAGACCAGGTTAAGTAGAGAGTATCTATATGGTTGCTAAGACTTGATGCCAAGTTTACAACTCTCAGTCATTTATTGGATACAGGAGAATACGTATTTGTGACTGGATATAACTGTGTATTATTCTTTGCAATATTTATGGGCCTTCCAAATGCATCCAATTACCCTGTTTCCCACAAAATAAGACATCCCCTGATAATAAGCCCAATCGGGCTTTTGAGCGCATGGCAATAAGGCCAAGCGCTTATTTCAGGGTTCAAAAAAATATAAGACAGGGTCTTATTTTTGGGGAAACACGGTAGTAGGTATAAGACATAATCCATACATATTGATGATTTTATTATATAACATTGCCTGTCATAATGCCATAGGATTAACTTGAATCTTGACATCTTGTTTTCTTCTAATTGTGATCGCTGATGCATTGGTGCCAAGTCTTAATGAAGGCGGTTTAGCAGTACTTTAGCAAGCTATTAATATAAAGACATTGGAGCTGTATTTGCTCATATTAACCTCCTGTTATTCTTTCCCTTCTTCTGTCAAGTATTGTCAATTTTTTAATTGCAAGCTATCTTTTAGGCAGTATTTGCAAATCACACATAAAGCAGTAAACTAGGGGTCACATGTCCAACAAAAGCTCCTGGCCAAAGTTAACCAAGAGCCCAAAGTTAACCAAGCTTAATATGTTGTGTGAATATATCTCTAATCTGATTAAGTATGTTGGGTGAATATAGCCTTCGGATGAACGTTATTACATTATTACTGCTATTGTTATTTTATTGTATTAATGATATTAGATTCATAAATTTTCTGACTTTCTAAAAAGCCTTGGATATGCTGAGCTACTGCCAATGAGTGACAGTCACAAAAAACTACATATATGGGAACAATAATGTTAGATGTACAAGGCATTTTCTCTTGGGAATATAAAAAAAAACCCAGATCAAAATAACAGTTTGATAGCAGTTACTTTAAAAAGTAGTAACCTCCCAAAATGAGAATGGGTGAAACAAAAATAAACTGAAACTCAAAGCTCTGTCCCAGGAATAGGTCAACTTGTTATGTGCACCAAGAACTGCTTGTTGCAGACAGACATCACAAGAGATTTTGATCAGTATTACTCGTGATAAAATTTTAAGCCAAGAGGTGAAGAAAAGGAAACATTTTCAAAATTGTCAAAAAGATTGGGTTTTACCTTTAGTTTTGTAAGTAAGCCCTCCTGCCAGGCTATGATTGATGGAACCATCTGGTTTTGTTTCACCGTGGAGCAGGAATGCAAAACTTGCATGAATGAAAAAAAGTTGTTTGTGCAAAGCAGATTCTGGATTCAGAGTCATGGCTCTTATTCCTGAAAGTCAGCTTTTACATGAATTCACTTCAATCTTCTCATTAACATTCCACCTACTTTAAACTGCTACGTGCTGTGTTTCTGTGTCATGTTGACATAGAGCTGCTTGCTGGTAGAACTGTGCAGTAGTGGGTTTCAAATCCCGTTGCTACTGTTTCGCTCGTGGATGCACGCCTAATCCGGGGCGAACCGTTAGCAACCCACTACTGGAACTGTGGATGTGTGGGTTAAAAAATCCACACATCCACTATATGGCAGCAAAAAGCTAATGTTTTCTCTATCTTATTTCTGCCATCTAAATGTCTGCATCTGGATTTTGGGAGGAAATTGTGAGCCTTTGAAATGATAGCAGCTAAAATAAGAGAGTGGCCTTCTACTACGTATGTCTAGTCATCTGAGGCCAGCCAGTGTAATCTGGTCTCCAATACATTTTCCTATTACCAAAGATGGATTGTCTGAAGTCTAGAGTCAGCTGAAAGCAGACTGTTAAGGTGAGTAGAGCTAACATTAATTCTTATTTTATTTCTTGACTGGTTTCATGAGTATGTGAAACAAAATCAGAAATGAAATGCTGAGATTCAGATGAATTATTCTCATTCTTTGGAGTTCAACCACAATATTAAAGTCTTCCCCAGTTGGAAGTCCATATGGGCATCTATTACATTGCAAGCAACCTACAGAAGTGCTAAATCCTATTTTTCCAAGCTTTGACATTCTGAACTGTGCATTCAAATGAATCCTCTTGAAATCTATCAGAGAAGCAATTCAACAAATAATATAGGGATGTAGGTTTTAGCCATCAAGATTCTGTGATCACTGAACTTGAGACATAACCAACACGTTGCCCCTTTCCCTGCCTCATCTCTTTCCTTATCAAAAGCTTTCCAGATAATAGCATTTCTGAGAATGATCAGGAAGATACAGGGTTAAAAAATGGCTTCAGCCCTCGTCTACCCCAATATTGAAAACATTAACTAGTCAAAGTTCTCCAGGGGTTTAAAGACATGTTAAAATTACATAGTTTTGAAATAGTTGCGTAGAAGCACAATCTGTCCATGTTCACTTGAATCAATCACAACAGAGCTGGAAGAGACCTTGGAGGTTTTCTAGTCCAGACCCCTGCTCAAGCAGGAGATCCCATACCATTTCAGACAAGTGACTGTCCAGCCTCTTCTTAAAAACCTTCAGTGATGAAGCACCCACAACAGCTTAAGGCTTAAGGCATTGGTTAATTGTCCTCATTGTCCTCATGAGGACCCGGTTTGTGGGGGCAATAAGCTGGCTTTGTATAAAAAAGAACGCCACCGGGGGGGGGGGGCAAAGCCCTACTATGCAGGTATATACAAAAGTATGAAGGCTATTGCTTAACGCATTGTAAGCCGCCCGGAGTCTCAGGAGAAGGGCGGGATATAAATCAAACTAATAAATAAATAAATTGTTAAGAAGTTTCTCCTCAATTCCAGGTTGATTCCCTCCTTGATTAGTTTCCATCCGTTGTTTCTTGCCCTGCCCTCTGGGCCTTTGGAAAATAAATTGACCCCCTCTTCTTTATGGCGGCCTCTCAAATACTCAAATACTGCTATCATGTCTCCCCCTAGTCCTTCTTTTCTCTAGACTAGCCAAACCCAAGTCTTCCAATCATTCTTCATATGTTTTAGTCTCTAGGCCTTTAATCATCTTAGTTGGAAATGGATGCCACTGTGTTCAGTTATAGTGGCTCCTCTGATGGTTTAGGAACGTGAGAACTATCTTCTACAGAAATTTGGAGGAGTCCGGTAACATTTTTTCAGATCAACACATTTTATTGAAAGTGTATTCCTTGTAATAAAATCTCTTATTGGAAAATGGGCTACTAGATTCCATTTGTGTTGTGGCCCGTCAGCGGCCTTTGCAGCTAGTAGTTGATTCCAACAGTGAGGAGGCTGGTGTGGGGCTGCGCCAGCAGCCTGTGCAGCTGGCACTTGAGTCAGACAATGAGAAGGCTAGAGAACATGTGGTGCCAGAGGCGGGGATTCAGCCAGGGCCTGCCAAAAGGCAGGAGTGGCTCCTCAGGAGGAGGTCTCCTCGATAGTAAGGCTTGGGGCTAATTGGCCACTCCATTAGCCTGTTTAAGGAAGGATGACGACTGAAGCAATTTGTAGGGAACAACTTTGTTCACTCTTCTTCGCGTCTGGATCTTAGTTCTCTTATCAGTTTCCTGCAAATTGCTTCTGGGCTTTCTGCCAACCA
>JANHZT010010208.1:248252-263340 GCA_032468215.1 Stegonotus admiraltiensis
CTGGTGGGCCTGCTTTTTGCTGTCCCCAGGCTCCAGAGCCTCTCTAGGAGGCTGGAGAGGGTGAAAAAGGCCTTCCCCACTCCCCAGGAGGCCCTCCGGAGGCCGTAAATGGCCCTTTGCCAACCCAGAAGGCCCAAAAATCAGTTGGCTGGCATGCGCATGCGCACCAGAGCTGAGCTCGTGTGCCCATCGATATGACTCCGCGTGCCACCTGTGGCACACGTGCCATAGGTTCACCATCACGGCTCTAGCTATTTAGACTACCCAAGTTGCATCCAAAAACTATCCCAAAAAAAACAATCTGTTATCAAACACAAATGAATCATGCATAATCCACAGAAAACTTGTCTCCGTTATCCAGGTCATGGTTGTCCCTAAAGGTGCTTTTTCAAAAGGCAACTGGACTTACTTTGTTTTTGCTTGAAGATGCTTTGCTTCTCACGCAAGAAGCTAAAAGATGCCTTTAAAAAAAGCACCGTTGGGATCACAGAATACTTCTTTAGCCATTGGCCATTGGAAGCATTTGGACAAAAGGATGATAGGAGATAACTCCAAACTCTCCCAGTGGAATTTAATTTAATTAACTCCATTGTATTTTTTGTTTGGATGGCAGATTGGTGTGTTCCTTTTTTCTTGTTTTATGTTTTCTTCTTTTTCTTCCTTTTGGCTTGTTTTATTGTACTTTTGGGAATAGATACAGCATTTGAACTGTGCTCTGCATATACACTTACACTGATACTTGATTAAACAGCAAGCATTAATTTTTTACATATGTAGACTGAGTCATTCGCTTCACCAGGCAAGTCTGAACCATTTTGACAGGAACAACTAACAGCTCAGAAGAATAGGAATTTCAAAAAATCTTTTATTTCTATCATACCAGTTGCATAATATATTGTTTTCCATGAAATAGAATTTGGAGGAAGAAGAAAATTATTTTACGTGCACCCTGCAGGTGCCTTAAACTGATTGGGATCCCAATTAAACTGAATGCGCCATCAATAAAGAGACTCGTGTTGCTTCTCCCTGCATTAATTATCATTTTTTGATCACTTAGCAGCCAGAGTTCTCATCAAAGGCAAGGCTGGATGGTTGAAGGTCAAACCTGCACCTGTCTCTTAGGATGCATTAAGGAATTCTTCTTGCCAAGAGGGACAGCTTTTCTTGACTGGTTTCTCCTTCACTTCACATGTTGCATTTTCTAATGAAACGAGAGAAAGCCCTACTTTTCAATAGAGAAGAAAGGAGGGGAGGAAAAGAATGGAATGAAGCTTTTAAAATCTCTCAGACAGTGAGGTGGAAGAAGCAAGATGACAGGAAAGTACTGCATTTATTAGCAGCTAGTAGAACATGACAACAAGCCTTCGGAGAGGAGTAACAGCTATATTCTTGCAATCTAAGTAGTGCAACGTGATTGAATTTTTATGGAAGGCAATGAGGCCCCAGCACACTATTTCTCCCACTGTCATTCTGATGCTTGCTATGCTTTCACTGGCTCTGCTTGTGACAGAAGAAAACAAAATTAGCATTAGCTTTTGTGCTCAACTGTCAGGATGGGTGGTTGGTTATATATGGGTAATTATTACAGTAAGGGTGAATTATATAAGTTCCAACTTGCGGAAACCTGCAGAGGCACTGAAAATGTTCTACTGAAAAGCAAATATTGTCTTTTTGTTATCAGAAGCTTAGTGAAAGCATCTCTTCTGGGCAGAAGGGCAAAAATGATAAAATCTCAGTGGTTCACTGCTCACAGTCTAATCCTGTAATGGTTTTAATGTAGTCTCACAGAAGCGAGGAATTCTCTCTTCCAAAGCAGAAACCAGGATTTGTAACAGACAGATAGAGCAATGCTTTTCATTCAAGGTATTAAAATACAATCTCAAGAGTCATTTCAGCATTTTAGATGTCTCCCATATGTATTGCTTTAGTAGAACATTGGCTTCAGTGGATGAAAAGGAAGGGAGAAAAAGAATAATACAAGATGCTAGGAATAAAACTGGCAAAAATGAAATTCAGATTTAATTTTCTACATTTCAGCCTTGATCCTGCACATGACTCCTTCCAGATTTTGCCATTCATATTCAAATGACTAATTGAGGGCTAAATTTTACCAAGAGTCATAGAATCTTCATTCCAAGATGCAGAAATGGATCTCTTTAAAATATTGTTGCTTAATCCACATCTACCTTCCATTTGTTCACCAACACTTTTCTTTTGTAAGGCTTACATTGGAATGAAGACACCTATCTTTCTGAAATGTAAAGAATATGTAGCATTGTAGGTTGCAATACAGTCATAGTATTTATTTGTTTGAAATGTTTTCTTGCTGTACTGATGAATTACATTCTCACATGTGTTCTTTCTCTCTTGGTTGACATTTCATTCTTCACACCTTTGAGAGACATAGTTTCCATACAAACATCCACACATCTTCTCAACTCCTTCCTTCCTATCATGTTTACACAGATGTAATCCATTAAGTCACTTGAACTCAAATTAACTCATGCACACCTTTTGACTTTTGGCTTATGCCAGAAACGTTTTGTATAATCTTGATTATTCTACCTGTGTGATTGTTTATAACAAAGTCATTCTGAAATCTTTTTGGAATTTAACTCATATATCAGAACTCAAGAAAGCTGTTAATAAAGAGCTGGAATGCTAAAGCTTGGTCCTCAAGCTGGTACAACTTCTGCTGTCCTGCTCTAGACTAATAACTAGAAAAAGGAATTGTTAAATATGAAAGATGATCTGAGCATAGCAAAGGATTGATTTTTTAAAGTCAACTTTCCTCAGATCATATTACTAACAGGATCTTACAACAACAGCATGAATCAGTGCTGCAATTATTTAGAAAATAGTTCTCATGGATTCCAAGAATTCCTAAATCTATCCCAGCACCAAAGAATGGGGGAATCTGCCAGCAATCTAGTGATGAGGTTAAGGAGATTGGAAAAAGAGTCTATATCCCCAACATGCAACTTCCATACAAAACCTTACATTTAGCTACCATCAGGTTCTCCCAGAATATGACCATACCTCTCCCTAACATTCATATCAAGGCTAGTGTAGTATTCACAGCCCAGCTGGGCAAACCAGAGAAACACATCCAGACATCCTGGTTTCTGTGATGAATGCCAGACCCATTTTCTTCTCCAAGATGAATAGATGTCGTAACACACAGACAGATCTGGCATTCTATAGAAAAACTAACTGGAGTTCAAGACATTCAGGGCCTTAGATTGCGGCTAGGGAGCAAAAATCAAGGGGGTTGAAATCAAATTTCTTTTTCCCCTATTCCTGTAATGACTCCTTGTTTCAGCATCTCCTATTATGCATCCCTTTTCCCATCACTGCTACACTCCACTGCTCATTCTTTGGCCTCCCATTAGTTTTTGTAGATAACCCTCTGCCCACATATGTAGGCCTTCTGCCAGCTTTGATTCCACAAAACCTCCAAGTGGCACAGCTGAATGGTCTCTGATGTTTAGCCAGAACCTTCTCCAGCACAATGGGCCATGGAGCATCTCCAGATCCTCTTCTTTAATGAGGCCTACTTTCCACTTGCCCCATTTTTGGGGTACTCACTCATGGGGTGGGGCTGTTAGAAGAAAATTTTAATTCAGAAATAATTGTATTCATGAACTTGCTTTGAACTCCTTTTCATCATCAACATGACCTGCAAGCAGCCAAAACCAGGAGAAACTTCACTGTGAATAAAGACAATACAATGTTGAGGAGATCACTTAAGCTTCTTTCAGCTGACAATTAACAGCCAGGCTGAAACCAATCAAACTGCATCTCTCAAAAGAATAAGCAAACAGGTAAAATCCCTTGAAGATACAGAGCTGTCCTGAGCACATACTTCAACTATACTTCAACTATAACTTCAAAAAATCTCACCGAGTTTTCCTCTAAGAGTTCCTTATATTTTATGCTTGATGAAACATAGCTATATGTCTTTGGACAAGCAGATATTGACCAACTGCCTGGTCCTGAATTCACAGTTTTGCTTTTCACAGCTTCTTCTGCAGCATTGTGACTGCCACGTTATTAGTGATCTGTAAACCTCACAACATGATTTATAATTATTCTTTCTGCAGGTAATCCTCTGAATATAAAGGTGACTCAAATATATCCATAGTTTACAATAACCTTCAGACAATAAACTGAAAAGCAATAATTTGACTGTAAAATCTAATATTAATCTTATCATTGTTGCAGATGTGAAGAACAGTTACTTACTAATACTGTTAATACTAGTGACCCAATATTTAGAAGAACCAGACAAGGATATCCAGTTTCACTCTTGCTTTTTGATATTTGTGTGGAACTCTTGGCATGTACTATCAGACAAATTAGGAAGATTTAAGGAGTAGTACATAATTCCGTTGAATATAAATTGGTTTTATTTGCAGATGATATTCTTCTGTTTATGTCTAAATCTCACACTACTATTCCAGTGTTGACGCAAGTATTTGATAACTCTAGTAAAATAGCAGAATATTCTATTAACTGGTCCAAATGGGAGTTGATGTCAATAGGTAAAAATTTGGTTATCCATCCATTTAAGGAATATCAATACCCAATCTGTACCAAATCCATTAAATATTTAGGTATGTGTATACTGAAAAATATAACTCAATAACATGTAATATAAATAAAATATATAAGGAAATTTCTTCAGATATGGATAGAAGGGAGTCATTAAACCTCACTATTTGGTGAAAGGTGAGTGCTCTCAAAATGAATATTATTCCCAGATTACTTTATATTTGGGGAGGAATTCCTGTTCAAATATCTGTAAAATATTTTCAGAAAATATAATTTTTATTTAGAAAAATGTATGAGGTTCTTAGATTCTGGATATATCTTTATAGAAAATGCAATTACCAGTTAATGAGGGAGGATTTGGTTTTCTGACTCTGTAGCTATATCATCAAGCTTACCTGCTATTAATAATGAAGCTAACAATTTTTGTTAATTTCCCAATTGGTCAGGTTTGGAATATACATATATAGCTCCTTAGGTTGGATGGACAGTATTAGGATTTAAGTCAAAGAGAACTTTGAAAACAAGTACATCAGTTAGAATGTTATGGAATATAATATCTAAAAATGAAGATTCCATTCAAATTTGAGCAATGTTGTAGTACACATATTTAGCATTTTTGGTTGGATTGATAATAAAGGATCTAAACTCTAGTGTTTCTGTAAACATAGAACAGACTAATAGGGTTTGTAAGGGACCTTGGAGGTCTTATAGTCCATACCCCTGCCCATGGCAGGAGATCCTATATCAGTGATGGCTAACCTTTTCCAGACTGAGTGCCCAAAGCGTGCATGACCCCCAAATGCAATGTGCATACGACCCCCACACATGCACTCCACCCCATGCATGCGTGCGTGCCCTCTGCACATGCCTTACCCCCCACATGTGCATGCAGTCTCATGGGGCCCCATGGGCCCCGCATATGCCCCACCCCATGCATGTGTGTGCGGGGCCCCCTGTGTGCATCCCACCGCCATGCATACGCAACAGAGACCGGACAACCAGCTGGCTGGTGGGAGGTGCACACGCATCCACAGCGGAGCTGAACTGGGGCGACGGCACGTGTGCCCACAGAGAGGGTGCTTCGTGCCACCTGTGGCACGCGTGCCATAGGTTCGCCATCATAGTCCTATGCCATTCTGCACAAATGTCTGTCCAATCTCTTTCTAAAGACCCCTAGTAACGAAACACCCACAACTTCTGGAGGCAAGTCATTCTGTTCTCCCTGTCAAGAAATTTCTCCTTAGTTCTCAGTTGGATCTCTTTTGAAGGATCTTCCATCATTACTTCTTGTCTTTCACTCAGATCTTTTGGGGAATAAGTTGACCCCTCTTCCCTGTGACAGCACTCAAGAACTGGAAGTCTGCTATCATATGAGCCCTACTCCTATGTGTTAGACAAACATATATAGATCCCTCAATCATTCATTATACAGTTTAGCCTCCAGACCAGTGATGGGTTGTCCCTGGTTCGCACCCATTCTATAGAACCAGTAGTAAAACCAGCGGGAGACTCCGCCCACCGACCCCGACATCATCAAAATGCTTCTGCGCTTGCACAGAAGAATGCGCATGGCCCCATTGCGAACTGGTAGTAAAGGTAAGTAGAACCCATCCCTGCTCAGGACGCCTTATCATCATAATATTAATAACTATATCAGCTAAAAAGCTATGGAATGGAATGTCTAATAAAACAGATTTGATCTTATTCCCATGTTAAATTGACTTTATAGGGACTTTTAAAAATGGAGCAAAGCTGGTAATATAGAAAAACTAGATGAAAGCAGGGATGTTGACTTTAGACAAATTGATGCTAATGAGGATGAATTTTTAACATGCACTGTGCTGAGAGATAAATGTAACTCAGATGTAACTCAGTGGCAATATTTATAGCTACAACATTTGTTAACAGCATTGTTTGGACCAGAAGCATTTTCATTTGAGATACTGGAACAACTGGTTAAACCTTTTAAAACTAAAAAACCTACTATAAGTTTTTATAAACATTTATTATCAATAATTTGTTATTCTTGTCCTGTACATGTCTCCCAATACTGGCACTTTTCATTCTTCGGCACCAAGATAAACTGTCTGTCTTCTTTCCATTCTATTAATAGGACACCCTCGGGATGGACTATATTCAATGCACAGTTTAATTGTTCTGTCATTTTAGATTTTACACAAACACAAGGGGTGTGTTTCTAAGAGCATTAATTGGGTGTAAATAATTAAAATCTATCAAATGTTAATCTAGAACAGAATTATAACCAAATAATTTGCTTGAATCTTGGTTATATGGTAGTTAAGTTGCAATTTTGAAGGCATACTTGTTTTGCAGATGTAATGAAAAGAAAACAAGTGATTATGCCTTACCTAGAAAGTTTAAAATCCTACTCATCTGCTTCTTTGTTTACGTCCTCTCTCTATATATATTGAGTTTCAACTTGCAGACTCTCCAATCATCATAGAAAACATTCAAAAGAAAAACTGGCCACATTATTGATTTCCCTTGTGGATCGTACCTTCGCTCACACTTGGCTCCTTATGCATAAGAGATGACCAACTTTACAAAGCTGATATGAGAAAAAACATGAGGATCTGAGAAAAGCATTACCAGATTTTGAATGTGAAAGTGACATTCTTTTGCATAGTTTTCTGGGTGTTAAGCCCTACCGAACACAATGTGGCTTGTTCCTGAGTAAAATTCTACAGATTGCATTACATTGTCAACTCTATTGAAATATAGGCAAGCTTACAAACCTGCCCTTATATATCTGATCACTTTATGTACCATCTGAGCAAATACTGTTAAAAGATTAAAATAGCAATAGCACTTAAATTTATATACCGCTTCATAGTGCCACGGAGCCTCTCTAAGTGTTTTGTTGAGTCAGCATATTGCCCCCAACAATCTGGTTTCTCATTTTACCAACCTCAGGAGCATGGAAGGCTGAGTCAAGCTGGTCAGGATCAAACTCCTGGCAGTGAGCAGTGAGCAGAGTTAGCCTGCAATACTGCATTCTAGCCACTTTGCCACTATGGCTCTTTAAAGAAAATAGAGAAAAAGAAGAAAATGTTAACCTGTGTTTAGTAATGCTGAGCATCTCCTTATTGCTCTTACAGATCATAGTTAATGTTCCTAATTCATAGGAAGTATCAATTATTATCCATTCATTCCCATCATTTAAGACAGTCTTCTACTGCAAATTATGAATTTGGGCAACAGTGTCCACAAGGACATTCAAAAAAATCAAGGTAGTGGCCAAGATTATGCAATCACAGCTATCATCATAACTTTTTTTAAAAAAAAATCTTCAGCATGTTTCCCAATCAACAGAAGTCCAATACATTTGGAAGGCCCCATGTTAGCAAATGATGACATCAAGTAACATTTCTAATAAACTGCAGCTGCTATGCAGGTCCAGCCAATGGTGGAATTCAGTTTTTTTCCTACCGGTTCTGTGGGCGTCGCTTGGTGGGCATGGCCGGGGAAGGATATTGCAAAATCTCCATTCCCACTACATTCTGGGGCCAGCCAGAAGTGGTATTTGCCAGTTCTCCAAACTACTCAAAATTTCTGCTACCGATTCTCCAGAACCTGTCAGAACCTGCTGAATAGCACCCCTGGGTCCAGCCTAGAAATAGGAATCCTACATTCCAATCACTTTTAAGGTTAGGAAACAATAGTCTTAATAGGATTTTGGTCCCTGAATATTTGGACAGTTTAGGATTAGCTTTTTACTAAACAATTATTCATACTGTGAGACTATGTTTCCTGCACTGGATAACTTATAAAGTGCTAAGAAGGTGATGATGCTATGTAGATGCAAGCTTTTTTCTTTTTCTTCTTCACAAAACAAACACTGTAGAGCAGGGGTATCAACAATTGGGAAACTCATAGTGCAGGGATGTCAACTCAAGGCCCGTGGGCCAGATCTGGCCCTCAGGGTCCCTAGATCTGGCCCGTGGGACCACCCTGGAAACAATGAAGAACCGGCCTACAGAGCCTCTGCTAGCAAAAATGGAGCTCAGGAGGACTGCATGCAGCCCTCGTGAGCTTCATTTTTGCTGGCAAAGGGTTGCAGAAGAAAACGGAACTCGGAAGCCCGTTTTCACTGGCAGAGCACTCGGGCCACCAAAGGCACCCCCAACATGAGTGATGTCGAGCTGGCCATGCTCACCCGGGCCACACCCACCCCAGCCCCCTGAGGTCAAACACAACCCTGATGTGGCCCTCAGTGAAAACAAGTTTAACATCCCTGCGATAGAGCTTTTGGTGAACTCTTGAATGCACCATTTTCAAAACTATACCAACCCCCCCCCTCTTTTGCATTTGTTTTCATAGCCAGTTGACTATAGTGTGAAGAAAGAGAACATTACTGCTGTGTGATGAAGAGAAATTCACTCGAAAGAGAAGAGACTTTAAGCGACAATTTCAGGGAAGGGATGTTGAACTTCTTTAGTGATGAAGTGACCATAGGAGGTTTTTTTTTTAAAGTAGCCTGTGTTTTGAAATACAAATATTTTGCAGCTTTTTTGACTTCCATAGACATCCAAGGGATGGATGGAAGTGTCTCTCTCTCTGTGTGTGGGGGGGTGGGGATTATAATATAAGCATCATGACTGCAGGATTCCCTGCATCTTTTGTATATGCACTGTGGGCATGAAAGAGCCATAAAGAGTGAATGCTATCCATGGCACAGTTAGGGACTCTTTTATAGTGAAGAAAAGATGTGCAACAGAAAAAGCAAGTCCACCAGTAGCTCATTCTTGTAATCTTCAACAATAAACTGAACTCAAAATCTCACCGAGAGAAATTCAGAAGGAATTCTCCAGCATGCTGAGAATGAGCTAAAGAGAATAGAAGTTAAAAAAGAAAACATTTGAGAATGTGCCAGGCAGTTTTCAGCATGTCATCAGTTCACTCATTGTCATCAGCTGACAAGTTATTGTTTGTCAGAAAGAGATGCTTGAGTGACTTGCTTCCAAAACTGGCTCATTGTAATATTAAAGAAAATTTCCTCATGGATTTCTAAAGGAGGAAACAAGAGGGAAAAGACAGTCAGGAAGAACAGGCAGTGTTTCTTCTAGCAACAGCATCTCAGTGTTGTCGGCTAGATCAGATTTGCTAGAGAAATTTATAATGACGTATTTGATTTTGAGCATCTTATTTCTCCTAGGTAGTGCAAAATTTGTCCTACATTGCTACAGGATTCCCTTAAGGTTATTCAATCAGAGTTTTCTACCAGGGTTTAAGAAGAAATATACATCCGTCATGTTTCCTTTCGGGCTGTTTTTTTATTTTGTTTTTAACTCAGCAAATGATTCTTCCCTCCCCATTATCATTCATCAGAGCCACTTCCTGTCCTCTTTGTATCCATGCTTAATTGCATATGACAGGGCTAAAGGAAACATGTTCGCCCACTATTTATTTTTTTCTGATTGAGTTCAAGAAAATATTACAGATTCCTTCAAGGCCATTTATATTCATTGTCTTGGAAGGACTATAATAATAGAACAATCATGTTTTCCTCTTCAAAATATAATCACCTTTTTATCTCAATGGCTGCACTATAATTGCTATGGAAAACTCCTGCTATCTATAATACATCAACTCAAAACCATGGCTTTAATACACTCATTTCTATCTGTCAGCCCTCAAGTCTTCCTCTCGCCAACAGATTCAAAAGGGCACATCCTTTTGTTCACCAGGCTATCACTTTCATCAGGCCACTAAATAACCACTTAATCATATCAATGTTCCACATTATGAATTGATTTGGATGAGCAGAATGAAGTCAACAGTGCTCAGTAAAGGACAAATATTTTTATCCAACTTTTTAATAATGTATATGGAGAACATGTATGGAGAATGAGAAGCTTTAATTCTTATCTGTTTCTTCAGTTTCTCTCTTTTTCTCTTTCTCTTTCTCTCATTCACTCTGTTTGTGTTTATGCATATAAGCAGGATCAGACCTGGTTAGCATCTGTATGCACCCCGCAAAAAATACCAAGACTCTAGCTTAGACTAGAAAGTTGAAAACCCATCTCATAAGAAAGAAGAGGTGTAAGGCTTCTGTAAGGTTGCCATGTCCATAAATTCACTACAAATCAAGTCTGATTGAGCAACAGTCAACTGTTCATGAGAATATTAAGAGAATTGTAAAAGATCAAGTAAGTAAGAAACAACCTACTGCAGGAGTGTTAAACTCGATTTCAGGGGGACTGGGGTGGGTTGGCCAGGATGGGCATGGCCAGCTCAACATCACTTGTATCAGGTGACCCAAGTGCTGGGGAAGCAAAAATGTGCTCCTGAGCTCCAGTTTCAGCTGTGATGCCCTCCTGCAACCTTCTACTAGTGAAAATTGAGCTCGCAAGGGCCTCTTGCAGCTCTCCCGAGCTCTGTTTTCGCTTGCAGGGGCACCACGAACCAGTCCTTTGCTGTTTCCTGGGCGGCCCCACAGACCAGATATAAGCACCCTGTGGGTCGGATCCAGCCCCCAGGCCTTGAGTTTGACACCCCTGACCTACTGTTTCATGCAGTCATTTGAACAGTAGCTAACCTGACTAATGAAACAATTATATTTTTCAAGTTTATCTTTGGCATAATGAAATAATATCCCCCATTTAAATCAATGCAGCACTAGCTTTCGCAGAGTGAAGATTCAGCATGGTCAAGGTGAGTTAAATTTTGGCCATTTAGCAGCCACTTCTTCCTTGCATTAGAATAGTTATGTCATAATATTGTGGAATGCTAATTCACTGCAAACTAACTATGATTAACCATATGATACAAATGCAATTTTCAGCTGCAGCAATAGATATAACAATTTCCAAATCACAGGAAGCAAATATTGCACTCTGTTTTGTTTTTGTCAGAACAGGCTTCCAATATTTTATTGTGTTTCAGAAAATGCTCTTATAAGAAGGATTCAGTGAAATAGGAACAGGTTCAGAAAAACATACTAAAGATGATCAGGGCACTGGAAGCTAAACCTTATGAAGGATAAGGAGCTGAGTATTTTAAGCCTTGCGAATAAAAGACTTGAGCAGGGGCATCACATCACTTTTGAAAAACCTGAAAAGATGTCACACAAAAGGAGGTCAGGACCTCTCCTCTCTCATTCAAGAGTGGCGGACATGGAATAATGGATTTAAGTTATAGGAAGGCAGATTCCAGCTGAATGTTATATGCACAAGGCACACTTTCTCCTATCAGTAAGAATAGCTTCACAGTGAAACCAATTTCACAGAAACGTTAAATTTATCAGAGATGTTTGAGATGCTTTAATTTGGCAGGAGATTGGATTCAGTGGTCTAAATGGTCCTTTCTAGATCTATGACACGAAACACAGCGCATGAGGCTATCCATCCCCTTGCCTATAAAATGTGGGAGGGTTAATAAAACTGCCTCTCTTGTCCGCTAATTGCAATATAATCAATTCAGTGGTTGTGGCGCCGAAACCTAATGTCCCATGTCAGGCAAACAGCTGTTTCAAATAATTCAGCATGAAATATCTCTTATGCATTTTTCCCCCAATCCTTCTCATCTAACTCAAGGAAAAAGAAATAACTTCCCTTTTTTGTTTGTTTTGAAAGAGGATAACAGTTCCATAACATTCGCATAAGCAGGCTATGAAATTCATACAATTATCTGAGCTCTTTTGAAAGGGATGGGTGAATGATGGATCTCTTATAAACGTTTAGTCTGGTTCTATGCTCAGCATTCTTGCTCCATTTTAATCTCACCTTGACTTAAAAGGAATGGAGTATCTTAAAATGGAGCAGGTCAAGAGTGAGAAGGGCCAACCACAATAATACATGAGCACACAATAGATACAAACTCAATGTAAACTTCACCAACTTCATAACTTTAACCTTAAACTGTCTACTGTTGACCGCGCCCCATTTCTAAGAGGTCTGTAAGGGGACATGCATAAGTGCACCAGCATGCCTTCCGTCTCTGTCCTACTGTCCTACTGTCCCCATTTATTCGTACCCATTTCCTGTGTTCATATCCATGTTTATACTTATTCCTGTTATTTCGTACATGTTTGACAAACCAAATAAATAAATAAATAAAATGTACTATCACAGCCATGAAAGGTGACATCATCTTCTTTCTCCTTCTTATAGAAGATCACTTGACCTGCATAATATCAAACAAAGGCACACCAGTATCCATAAGGAAGGGTTACGCAGCATGATCAAAGACCCATCCTTTTGGGGGGGGGGGGCAAAAGGAGTGAAGTTTTTGTCATACAACTACAAATATCATCTTTCCTTTTTTTAATGTTTCCCTGCAGAATCAGCGGACTAAGAAAATGTTAATACTTATCACTGTTGTTTTAAAGAAAACAAGAAGAAAAAGAAAAATCAACCAAGTAAGACATTCTTATCTCACGATTACTAATGCATTTTTCCACCGAGGAGGAGGAGGAGGAGGAGGAGGAGGAGGAGGAGGTGGAAATCCATCTCCTTTGTAGGGAATAAACCCCCTATAAATGCTAGACCCTGAATGTTGCCTGGCATTGTGTTAATCCCTGACTTCCTATTCATTCCCTTTATGGATTCAGTTAATCCAAAGGGAAGAAATAATGAGATAACTCCTCCTATGGGGCTGCAGAGATATATAAGAGAAAAATCAGCTCAAGTACACTCTGATCTTTCATAATCCTAATTTCCAAAGAAAAAAAAGTTTTTTTAAAAAAATCAGGAGGCTGCAATCATTAGGGCAAGAATGGGCAACCCAGAATCCATGAGTAACCTACAGAATTCACAAAACTCCATTTGTACTCCCAAGTCCTTCTAGAGTGGGTGGAACTGAATATTTTTAAATTTTTTTTAGTTTTGGGGATTTAAAAATCTAAGCATACTTAACTATTTCAATTTTTTTTTAATCGGGCAAAAATTCTATTGTTAACTCCTCCAACTCACCAAACATACAAACAAGTGAAAAATTCAGCCCTACTTGCTTCTGTGATAGATCACAGATAAAATATAGTATTACAGTAGAGCCCCCAAGCCAAAAAGGATTGTTAACCTTGGGTTACATTGTTGAATTACAACCAGGGAAAGTTCAACTTCATTGAAGCTCACTAGGTGATTCAGGGACCAATTTACTTAGAAAACTTGTTGCTATGGGGATAAAATTAAAGAAACTATGTATGGCTCCCTGAGCTCCTTAAATAAAAAGAGATAGATTTAAAAGAATTTGCCAAGAAAAAAAAAACCTTCAGAGATTTTGGAAGACTGATTTCCACACATCATCAATCCCTAATTCCTTTATGGGAATACTGTTGATTGAGACTGGGAATTCAAACATCAAATATAAAATGTCATGTACCACTGGACAATGAATAAGTGTAATTATACAGCAGTTCTGCTTTATATTTTACTTATATCTGCTTCTTCTTTTTTTTTCTATCCACTTCATTCAGATGACTCTTTACAGAAGTATTTCCAACTTGAAAATAAAACTAAGAGAAAAAGAGTTTGAGCACTGGAGTCCCTGGTATAATTATTCTCCTTCGCCTGACAATCTAATTTAAACCAGAATGATGCAGTAATTCATCACAGTTCTTTCAGGAACATACAGAAAACTTTAGTTTCTGGGGGTTTTTCCCCCTTCCAATCAAGCCCCGTGTAGATGAGCTGGAGTGCAACACTCAGTACCTCTAATCAGCCATGTTCTTGGTTTATAAAGGTCCAGTAATACAAAAGGTTAATATACATATAATCTTTTTTTAAAGTTTTAAATAAATTATTTATTGGTGATCTTAATGAACCCAAAAGTAGCTGTGCAGGTTTCATCCTTATTTTTAAGCCTCTTTAAAAAAAAAAAAGCAAGTTTGCTGATCTTCGACACTGAGCCAATGCCCAGAGGTGCTTTATGGGACCTTGCTAAGACAGTTCCACGAGGCCTTCTAGAAAAGGCCTGCATTATTAAAACAACTCCCGACAGAGTCTTTCTTTGTCCAGGTGGCTCCCCTGGAAGCCCTGCCCATCCAGTCCATGTGGGCTCAAAGACCCCAATCCCCCTTCACTCTGTAGCATTGGAACCTGTATTTTTCCCATTGGAGGTCACAATTTTGACTTCATCTACTTTGCCCACCTCGGTAGCTTCTCTGAATTCCACATCATTCAGTACAAAGGTCCAAACATTGTCGCAAAACCTGTATGTGTTCAGAGAGCCCCTGAAGTTGACTCTGTTTCTGACCCACTGTGCTAATGCAGCATTGATAGCTTTGTCAAACTGTAGAAGGACTTGAAGAGCAAGCTGAAACGTGATCTGCTAGACTGAATGAGCTCATTCAGGCTTTCTTGAAGACTGTTTTGCAGGGTGGTGTTTCTATACAGTTGGTAAGCCTCAAGTAGACAGATGCTGATCATCCACAGATCTGAAACCACCTGATTTTCACTAAAGACCTTGGCGAGGAGGGCCTGTTGTGGCCTGTCAGTGGCCTGTGCAGCTAGTAGCTGATTCTGACAGTGAGGAGGCTGGTGTGGTGCTGCGCCAGCAGCCTGTGTAGCTGGCA
>JANHZT010010210.1:0-10540 GCA_032468215.1 Stegonotus admiraltiensis
TCCAAGCAGTCTCCATGTTTCCAGTGTCTGTTTCCCCACTTGGAGCAGAACCCAGAAGGATATTTCTTCCAACAATAGAAAGCAATGTGGTCACATCACACCCTGGGGCTGGAAACTGCAGGAGTGCTGAATAAACACATTACAGCGCTCTCTTGAAATCTCTTTCTCTCCAATCTCTCTACTCTGTAAAGGGGATGGGGAGAAATGGGAAAAAAACCCATTTCTGTAGACACTCTCTCCTTTGCTTGACTCTTTCCCCCTGCAAATGTGAACATTTCCTTTTGATCTGTGGCAGAGCAAACAGCTTACTCTCTTGAAATGTCTTCCTTGCCAATCTCTCCACTTTGCCGGAAAGGCAAAGGAGAAATTGTCTACAGAAATCACTTGCTTCTCCAACCCCCTGCAGAGCAAACAGATTGGAGAAGATTTCAAGAGAGTACTGTAAGCTGTTTGCATAATGTGTCCCAGCCCTCAGCTGCAGGCATGGTTGCATTGCTTTCGATGTGCAAGGGGGAAAAAAAGAAACCCACAGGTCAGGCACAAGACAACACATACTGATTGCAATGGCAATAAAATGACTGAGGAGCACTGTGAAGGTCATAAATGGACCATAAGGTTATTTTTTCATTGGACCATTGTAACTTTGAACAGTTGCTAAACAACTGGTTGGTAAGCAAGACCCTCTGTACTTTGAAGTTACTTACCACCAAGTTAGAGTCTAAAGCTAGGATCTAACTCTGGTTTCCAATTATTACTGGCTTCTTTGGGAGCAGAATGCTTGAAGCCCTTGCTAGAATGCAACATTAAATTTTTTATCCCTGGAAAGTTTCTAGTCATTGTAGCTGCACCCACTGACAGAAGAAGCCAAGTGAGAACAAATCTGCCACTGTACATAGGCCCACCATTCTGAATAAGAAATGAGAGTTCTTTTCAAATCCAAGTTATCATTTTGCATGAATATGGTAATTGTGCTAAAGGACTTTTCTGCATAAATGAACAAGCAACATATACATTTCTCAAATCTTAGCTTATCATTTTGGAATACTGGTAACTCAAAACAATTTCAATCTTTATTTTCAGACTTATTAACAAACCCACTATATTATTTTAATGTGCATTTAAAGATCCACTAAAACGTTTTAAATCCACCCTGACATTTAGTTAAAAGTCTGAGAGAAAAAGCAAACTGCACATGAATGATCCAAAAAGCTACTACAAAAAGTTAATACTACTCACCAACTTTAACTACTGAAGCCATCGCATCCCCCAATCATGATCAAATGTCTTCTTTTTCATGATACAAGTTTTGCGTTGCTTAATAAAATGAACTAGCCCTTTGTTCTAATATATTTTCATTTATTTACCATTTCTGCAATCCTCAACATATTCGATGACTGTAAAGTATCTTCAAAATTGAACTCCATAAATTTGACTTCTTGAACAGGTTTATTAATAACTGGATTGAGTTAAATGTTGAGTTTGCTCAACATTTCTTACCACACAAGAACATAGCCTGAGCTCACCTTACTTCTGGTCCACAATATAAAGTAAGAAAACTAGAAACTAACAAAGGAACACTTACTTTATCTTATTAAGTTAACTGAATTTATATCCTTTGAAAGGAACAGGCAAAAAATGAGTTAATTCCCATTGATTAAAGCTAATTTATTTTATTATGCAATAAAATAAAATCACTTAAGTAGAAGATAAATATTTTACTTGCTCAGATTTTAAAGGAAAAATCCTTTTATCTTGATCATAAATTTCCTTAGTCACATCAGTTTTTCACTCCCAAATGTAACATACTTTTACCATAAAATCAGAAATTAATCACTAGCAGTTTGACTAGATTAATCAGATTATATTTTCAGCCACAAATACAAGGCAAACATCATGATTTAATTAGGTCAAGATATTTTTAAAGTCACAAAACCAAGCAACAAATTAATTGCAAAGCAACACAAGTCAAATTATTAGGTTGCACAAAAAATAGCATGTCAGAAAGAACTGATCCCAAGTGTGCCATTTTGCTCAGGTTTAATATACTAAAGAACTAAAATTGTGGCAACAGATAATAAGTGCCACCTCTACAAGGAAATGGGAAAAAAACAAAATACAAAGACCTGCAAACAGAAACCGAACAACCTTGACAAAAGAAAGTAGAGGTAGCACCAATAGTCAAAGATGCCTTGGGTGCAATCCCAAAACAATTGGAGCACCACTTGAACACCACTAGGATTGACAAATTCACTATCAGTCAATTGCAAAAGGCAACTCAGAACAACTTACATCCTGCAACGATATCTGTAAAAGCTTTAAGTCAAGTTAAACTCCCAGAATTCCTCGGCCAGCATGCCAATCCGCACTACTTAAAGTGGTTGAGGATAAGAAAAGTGGCTTAGCCAAACAACAAAGCCAAAATAAGAACTGGCTACAGAGCTGTGTGAACCCAATTTTGTCTTATGAGACATTGTGTCTCATATGAAGCATTACATCTTGTGACCTAAATGCCATGTCTTAATATGTTAAGAGACAGGTCTAGCGTCAATCCACACATAAATCCTTATATCTCCATCTTTGTGTCCTTTCCCAGTTAATGCTTTTCTAAGCTTTATCTACCAATGCTAGCAAAATTATAAAGATAAATCATTTGTGAACCAAATATGTTTGAAAATCTCAATAACCAAAATAAATCTTTTATTTCAAGATAATTATTTCAAAAAACTGAAAATCAAACTGCAATTAGTTTTGGTTTCAGACTCTGAATGCTGGATGATAACTCTCAAACTACTTGAAAATCCACTCCTTATTCATTCATAGTTAAATCAAAGCTGTGTTACTCAGTCAAAACATACTTCAAACATAAATAGAACAGAATATTCTTTATTGGCCAGACACACAATGAATTTGTCTCTGGTGCATAAGCTCTCAGTGTACATACAACCAACAAAATGATAATCATAAGAAAGGAGTAGATAATAGAAAGATGAGAAGGAAGGATAATAGTAATACAGTCCTACTATGTGGTTAGATATCCTTAGGCATAAAACAGTGTTGTGGGAATTATGTATTTAGCAGAGTGGTTATTTTGGCATGCAATGTCCTACAGAGGCGTCCTGAAGGAAGAAATTGAAAGAGTTTATATCTAGGGGTCTATAGATATTTTCTCAGCTCTCTTTCTGGCTTGTGTAATATAGTAGAGCTAAAGGGCTTTAAAAATTCTGAAAAGACAGCCATAAATAAAGTTTACTATAATATAGTAAACTTATTCTTAACATTTACTGAACAATATTTCTAAAAATAATGATGCCAGGTATGCACAAACTGCTAAAGACCCTTGTGTTAAGACAGGAAAGCCCACTGGTCTATTCTGTCATGCTATCTTAAAAGTTAATTATCACAGGCAATGGAGCTCAGCGGTTCTATAGACTATTATTTCCCAACTGTGTTGGAGCATAATCACTCTGCTTCTAAATCTGGTTGGCCAATGGCCATGAAATAAGGGAATTATAGTCCAACATGCATGGAGGATATAGGAACGATATAGTAATTCTACTTATTCTACTTTAACTATCAAGCTTCTATAATTTGCTCTATTTTCAATGGGAAAGATGATTTTTTTCTAACTGTAAAATTAACCAAATTTACTTTCCATCTCACAGGAAATACTGAAATTGTCAGACCTGGCTCCTGGAACATTCATGTCATACAGTATTCATAGCAATTGGTCTTCCCATATTCCTTTTGCAGAAAGACATAAACACTTAAAATCAGATAGATTCCAAATAGTTCTGTTTGAAGTTAAACTACAATTCCTCCATTGTTACTATTTTTTCAAATAAAGAGTACATAGTGGGAAATATACATGCAAAAGGAAACTATGGATGAATGTTAAGGCTATGGAATTTTGAGGAAAAGAAAGTAATGGCACTTGCTTTTAACACACTCACTAAAAAACAAGCCGTTTATCTTAATGATCACCAATTTCAGATGTGCTCATTTGACCACACATTCTTTCACCCTGCAGCTTGGAATTATTTCCTGTAACATTCTCAAAAATAGGGGGAAAAGCCTCCATCTGAAATTATGCAGGAAAGAAAAAGAGGGTATGGAATACCCACGACAGTAAGAGCACTAAATGTTGCTATGCATAGCTATGCAACTGTGCTATACATATTCCCCTTCATAAACCATAGCACAAGCCTTCATGAGATGCATCTCTCACAGCATTAAAGAATAACAGCTCACTGCCTTTCCAGATCTCAGTCTTAAAGAAGAGGAATTAAGCTGCAGTGTCCAAATGACAATTTCATCAGTACCCTACTGCTACCTACTATCTTGACCATGAATCCACTACATCAGGGTGAGATTTCTCAGTTTGAACATACTTTTACAATTTTTCAGCAGAGTCTATATCTGTCTCTAATTTTAAACACAATCTGCTAAAAGAGAAATTTCATTTTATTAACACAGACTTCCATCCAGTAACTTGTGGACTGCAGCAAGATCTGAAATTACTGAAAACTCAACCAACCTAGCAGTTTAAGGACTAAAAAAATAATGGGGAACGTAATGCTTATTCGTGCATCATGCAACCATAATATGGTTTGCATGATGCTGTCTTGCTGTCAAGATGCTGTCTTGCATGATGCTGTCTATGCTGTCTTAGCTCAGTATGTGAGTCCAGCTTATAAACTCTGGCTTTAATGGCTTGACATCATGTACAGACCAGGTAACTGAGTTCATGCATTATGCTAAACTATCCTCGCTTTAGCCACTGTTTCCTGAACAAAGCACAAGTAGATGGATTTATGCCCAAAGCCAAAAATCAATAAATTACATAATGGTTTTTACACTTGTGGATCTAGCCATTTTGGCAATTCAATGAAGAGAATTTAAAGTAAACCATGAAATGTGGTCAATAGCTAGCTGAAATGTAGTGCAATGAAAATTATGAAAGCTTTGCCTTTTATTTATGAAATTAGTGCAGTACTTCAGATGAGTATCATATAAGTATGTACAGATGAGACTTCAATGACATAAAAATGTGAATTTTTCTAACCTTAATGTAATTTAATTGTACACATCAGTCATCTTAACTGAGAATGAAACTTGTTAATACAAGTCAGTTATTAGTGAAAGCTAACAGTACTCAATGCATACTTAATACTAATTTTCTGAAATTAAAACTAAGTGAAGCCAAATACGTTGCTGGTCATCCTCTTTTTTTACCTTTTCCAACATTCTTCAGAGAACTGTTGGTGTTCATAAAATGTGTCCAAAGTAGGATAATTTACATATAGTAATTTTCATAAATGTTGATCTCTCAATAACTACCAAACAATAATCAATTAAACTAAGCTATAATATGGTTGGCTTGATTTTGGCTTTTAGCATTTCGAATGGCAAATTGGACAAACACTTTTTAAACAGACTGTTGTGAATCAGACCAACATGTCTCCATGATGCTAATTTATGTAAGAAATTATAATTCCAAGTTCACAGCTAGCTAATGATATGAGCTAGCAATGTGCTGCAGCTGCCAAAACAGCCAATGCAGTCCAAAGCTGCATTAACAGAGGGATAGAATCAAGACCACATGAAGTGTTAATACCACTTTATAATGCCTTGGTAAGATATCGTAATACTTGGAATGCTGCATCCAGTTTTGATCCAGATTTTGTAAAAAAGATGTTGAGTCTCTATAAAGAGGACAGAGAAGAATCACAGAGATGATTAGGAGACTGGAGACTAAAACATAGGAAGAAAGCTTGCAGGATTTGGGTATGTCTAGTAATGTCTAAAGAAAAGAAGGATCGGGGTGACATGATAGCAATGTTCCAATATTTGAGGGGTTGCCACAAAGAAGAGGGGGTCAACTTATTTACGAGAAGGCAGAACAAGAAGCAATGGATGGAAATTAATAAACTAATCTAATCAAGGAGAGAAGCACCCTACAACTAAGGAGAATTTTTCTGACTATTAGAACAATTAATCAGTGCAACAACATGCCTCCAGACTTTCTGGGTGCTCCAATACTGGAAGTTTTTAAGAAGAGACTAGACAAACATTTGTCTGCAATGGTATACCCTGCCTGAGCAGGGGTTGGGCTAGAAGGCCTCAAAGGTCCCTTCCAACTGTTATTCTGTATTCTAATACTGGTATGGTTTAGCTAGTTTCATCTTAGTATGTTCTATGAACCTAAGCACTGTGATTTTTAAAACCAAGGTTTATGAATTTTTCTGATTGTGAATCCAATATTTTGAACTGAAGTTTGTTTTTTATATTAATAAGGAATTATTATCCATTTAACATTTCTGGATAGGCAATAACCACAAAATTTATAACATGTACCAAACTTCATCTCTATAACAGTATTTCTTCCCCTGTGAAGAATCAACAGAAAATGCCTATGTGTAACACGTGTCTCAAAACACAGATATCTGAAACTGAAATATAATTCTGTGCATGAATACTACCAAGTACTTTTTGCATTAAAAGGAAGATACAGAGCTCTTGCTACAACAGTAGGTCAGCGGAATAACTGCAATTTAGGATTGGACCTGCAAGTTTACACTTTTGCTTTAACCTTATTATGCATCAATAAGATTCATTTTCATAAATCAACAGCCTGCTTAAGACCTAAAAATGTACAATAGATACAGTAGGAGCCAGAATACAATATCGTCTACAAGAGGTTTTGTAACATGAGTTCTCCTACAATTATTGATCCTTAACTGTTTTTTGATGCATGCATAATGCAAGTTCACACATTATACTAAGTTTTGTTCCTAGTTAATAAGACTTTGAATAGATTTTATTTATTTATTTATTTAGACTTCTATACCGCCCTTCTCCCGAAGGACTCAAGGCAGTGTACAGCCAACTAAAAACAACAATATACAATTAAAAACAATATAAAAGAATTAAATAATTTGGCTCCAATTTAAAAACCCCTACAATTATAAAAATTCCAAATATAAAAGTTAAACAATTTAAAAAAGTTAGGCCAGCCCAGCTTGTTGGAATAGCAGTGTCTTCAGGTCTCGGCGAAAGGTGCGGAGGTCAAGGATCTGTCGTAACTCAGTAATAGATGCTGAGTTCAAATATTGCATCAAATATAACATGGTTTTAACTTAGTTCTGCTTATATTCACAAATTACACTAAAACAATTTAATATCTTTAAATATAGATGCCAGCAACCATAATTTATGTTTTTAAAGAAGATTCCTGCATCTACAGCATTTGCACATTTTAATAAGACATAAGCCATGATTCACAAATCATAGGGAGGACTTTACATTGACTAAATATGATTTGTTGACTTTTGCTTAGCTTGTGGCAACCTAACAACTGTAGTCTATAAAACACAGCTTGTATCTTAACACAATAGGCAAGCCATCTAACTGTCGTTTATTAATAAATCATGCTTAATATGAGTTGACTATGAGACAGCTATATTTATTCAAACCAGCAATACTAAGTAGTACACAAAGGGTTATATAATTTACTAAGAAAACACCTTGTGGGACATCTATGCCCAAAAACAAGCTGTTTAAAAGATGGCTGCGAAGAAAACTGCAATACTCTTGCCTGTTGGACTATTTGCTTCTCTCTTCCTTTTAATCAGGACAATTCTTAACATCTGTGAATCCAGAAGAGCAAGGTAACATCCCTCCCATCTCCTGGAGTCACAAAACTTCATCAAGAATTTCTGAGAGGCTGACTGCACATCTCAAAAGTAGTTTCATAAAGGCAAGCATACACTGTAGCTCATTTAGAGAAGAAAACCTTTTGGAAGTTTTGCCATGCTACACTACAGGTTTAATGCCTTTATTAAGTTCTCTTAAAGCTTCTGCTATACCATCATTTTCATAACTTTTCAATAATATAGGAAAAACATAGATGGCTCACATACTGTGCTAAACTATACTCTTTGACTAACCCATAATTAGTTGGATCCACAGTTTTATTATTTCACAAACTATAGTCTACATGTCCTAATTGGTGGATCACATTACAGACTCAGCAGTGGTCAAATAGGCCATATTACAGATGAATACAATGTGTGAATCCAACCAGTCACTTATCCAAATCCATTCACTAATGGCACAATTGGGATCTCAATCCGCGTATCAACTTCATGTCATACCAGAGTGACCGAACAATGACTTTCCTTAATTAGCAACTTCTACTGTGGCTCCCAAAAACTTGAAGTCAGCATTTCCATCTGCAACACTGGCATATATGCCATTTCAGCATCACAGGATTAAATTTATTAAGGCTGCATAGGTAAAACAATCATCTCAGCAATATAAAGACTGAATAGCACTGCTAGAAAAATAAAGAGCAGTCTTACATATAAACTGCAATATATTTGCAATTGCAGGAAAATGAAGCACAAATTGACATAATGTAAAAAATATACCATGGAATTTGGAAAAATTATGATTAAAGTAGAAACCACACAGGGAATCTAACACAAATACTGCTAGAAGAGCAGTTCAAGTAGTCCTCAATTTACGACGAGCCCAAAATTTCTGTTGTTAAGTGAAGCATTTGTTAAATGAATTTTGCTCCATTTTTTTATTGTTAAGTGAACTGCTGCAGTTTGGTAAGTTAGCAATGCAGCTGTTAAGTGAATCCAGCTTCCCCACTGACTTTGCTTGTCAGAAGGTTGCAAAAGGTAAGCATGTGACCCCGGGACACTGCGACTGTCAATTAGACACAGCTGAATTTTGATCATGTGACCATGGGGATGCTGAAATGGTCGTAAGTTTGAAAAATAGTCATAAGTCACTTTTTTCAGTGACATTGTAATTTTGAATCGTCACTAGATGAACTGTTGTAAGTCGAGGACTACCTGTACTGCTGAGCATTTTATTCACACAGTACATTTTATCTCATCATTCCTATAGTACTTGAAGATACCAAATATTATATAAAACTCCTTTTCTCGGTTCTCCTTACAACACTGTGAGATAAGTTGCATTCAAAGATAGACCAGTTTCATAGTTTGTACTAACTCATGCGTTTTCTTTATAAACTGCACTTTTTGAGCTATATAAAAACAACCTGAAAGTTGCAAGTGAAATAATTCTGAATTCATTTAAAGGATATAAGATTCAACAACAACATATGTAAAAATGGCAAGTTTTAACATTCCATAGCTTATTTCTTGAATAAATAAACTTCAAATAAACAGCCTGTGTGAAACAACTGAACTCTAAATTTTTTTTTTGGATTTTATTTATATGCCGCCCTTCTCCGGAGACTCAGGGCGGCTTACAATGCATTAAGCAATAGCCTTCATACTTCTGTATATTCTGTAAATTAAAGATGTTCCCGCTCAACCTTTTGCATAATGGTAAATTTCTATTATTTTTGCCTTTTCTTTTTCTCTGAACCCACTCCTGTGAACCTACGAAATCAGCTAAACTGAGATAATTCATGGACTGGTTGATAAGGACTCTCCAGTCTAGTCCATGCAAAATATAGCACAATAAATGTGTTACTATACTCTTTAAAGAATCACAACTCTAAACATTTTGCTGTAGCAGACTAATCAATGTACAAATAGCCCAAATACATTATCCAAAAATATGAGAATTATTCCAAACAATTTTATAGGTGTGTCTTTTTTTATTTATAGCATTCAAAATAATGAAATAAAGCTACAGCACTTGCTCAGCATGCTTTCATATTCAACAGTTTTGTTTATTGGGCCTTCATATGCATTTTAATACTGTTATTGCATTAAAGCAAGATATTATACCTCAAGCAGTTTAATATTACTGTGCACAATTAGAAACTCTATACACGAGTAACCTTGTAACTTAATGGCAAATTTATCACACCAAGGAGTGACCTAAGAATAACAATTTTACAACAGAGGGGTTCGAGCTTTGCTTATTGTAAGTCTTTCCTGAAAATTCAATCCTATTAAGAAGGTTCAAAAACAAAAAAAAGCCGAAGCTCCTTCCTTTTCAGGTGCTGACTTATTCTGTCTGGGTTTTGTTTGTTTTTTTACTATTGGATGAAATATTTAAGCTTTGGAAATGACACATTACATTCTGGATTCCCAAAGGATGCTGGAGATGGCAGCTGATGAACTTTCCAAGGCATGGCAAGATCCACCCCAAAAAACGAGGCGCTTGCCGATTCTTCCCCAGGTTCAAAACCAACGGAATCCTCCAGCAGTCCTTCGTTCGACACGACCCGCTCTTTAAAAGGGGGCCGTTCCCTACTCAAAGCCGCCCAGCCTAAAATGGCCCCAGGCCGCCTTTCAGCCCCGCACTACGACCGGCCCCGGGAAACCTTCCCTCCGCCGCCGCTGCCGCTGCGAAGGCAACCAGCCCAGGCCGTCCGAGGGGACGTAGGGCGGCCCACTGCAGCTGAGGCCAACGGGCTGCCACTCGCCTCCGGCCCCGTCCTTCCGGGGCAGCCGGGGATTCCGGGCCCGGCCGAGGGTCCCGAGCCGTGAGGGGCGAGCCGGGGGCCCGCCGGCGCAGGCGCACTCGCCGCCCTCAGAATTCGCCC